>CABHPH010000144.1:46813-56935 GCA_902168325.1 Peromyscus nudipes
AATGATGATGAGGGTGATTCTGATGATCAGGAGGAGGAGGAGGAGGATGGTGATACTAATTGTGGTAATGCTAGTGGTGGTGGTGATGATGGTGGTGGTGATGATGGTGATGGTGATGATGATGATGGTGATGATGATAACAGTGGTGGTGATTACATTAATCACAGAGATGATGAGGGTGATGGTGGGAGGTGGTGCCAACAGCAATGGCAGCAGTTGCTTTGATGCAATGGTAGCTAATGCCTGTGTCGGATCTGAGGCTTGTGGAAGGCTACTAAACCCTCCCCATGCATTCTCAGTGCAAGAGATGGTCTCTCACTTGCCCTACTTAGAAGACCAGGCATCCCTTGGATTATTTAGAAAAGTGTTCAGGGTCACGTGGTTAGCTCCCAAAGCCTTCTGCCACTGAGTTACTTGGGTTTTCTGGATGAAAGCAAGCAAACCCCAGGTGTCCTTCTAAGAATTCTGACTGAGCTGGGAACTCTGCCCTGAGGTGTGTCACCAGGCAGAAAGTGAAGAGCAGGCACCCTTCATGCTGCAGGAGAGCCTGGTCCTCTTAAAAGCGGGCACAAGGGGATAAAACGGAGACCAACTACTGGGCAGGCATGTGGGACGGGTCCATGTGTTGCCAACAAGAATGGAGCCTCACAGAGAGTTCCCCTGAGGAGTCCTCGTAGGCGCAGCTGATGTGTTCTAGGCCATCGGCCAGCTTACTCCACACTTGTCTGCAGCATTCTGCACGCTTAGAACCAGGAGGCAAAACTCTCAACATTGCCAATGCTCTGTGCAGACTCTGTGTGTGTACGTGTGTATGTGTGCACACCCTTAGGACCTACTCTCCATACCCCTAAGTAGGTATAAGCATTTCACTGCAGACTGCAAACCCTATCACTCAAAACTAATGCCTGCTGTGGTCAGGAGACTGACTGCAATCACATAAACCAACAGCCCAAGTCAGCAGGCTCATCATTGGGAAATTGTTCTCCCCGCCCTAGTCTATTTCATAGACATCGCATTCATCTGTCTAATCTCCTATCTGTAGCTATGAAATTGTATTCCCTCTTAATAGGCCCACTGATGTCACAGATGAATAGTTCCATAGCTGGCGGTACAGGAGCAGCAGGCATACTAAAGAAAGGGGTGAGTCCCTCACACCCGCAGCTGGTGCCACGGGACCCTCTGTGTCTTGAGTCTTAATGAGCTAAGCCTTGGTCTGGCCTCAGCCTGGGAAAGGAGAAGCTGCAGGAGTGGGGTAGATAGAGACAGACAGTGGCCACCCCTGCTAAGGGAACTGCATTCATGTATGTGAATAGTAGGGTTCTGGGACAGACAAGGAAGGGTGAGAGGGAACCCCCCTCCTTCACTGACACCCCATAGCAAGCCCCCCAGTAATCAGGCCTCCTTTTCCTTTCTGCTTTCACAAAACTGAGCCCATCTTTCTTTCTGCTTTAAGTCTTCTATGGTTTCAAGTGGCTACAAGATGTTGGTCCAGCTCTGTACTTCACAGACCGTTATTAGTTTCAGCTATTTCTCACCGGACTCCCGGACTCGGCCCTCGCTCTGCCTCCTTCACTGGAATTTCCTGCTGCCATTTTGGCTCCTATGTCCCTAGCCAGGCTTTCCTGCCCTCCTGTGGTCATCTCAGTGATTCCACCAAACTTCCAGGCTGTTGGAGAAGACTGGCTGCCCCCCAAAAGCCATGGTTACAAGATACCAATACACACACTCCAGAGCAGGCAGAATCACAACACTCAGAAGACCTACCTGAACCCCCATATCTGGACCTAGTGAAAGTGACTGTGTTTAGACAAAGGGTCTTTGCATGCCTATTACATTAAGGTGTGTGTGTGTCCGTGCATGCACATGCATGCTTGTAGAGTTCAACATCAGGCGACACCCCATGGACACCATCCACCTTGACAAGGTCTTTGCACTCATGCTCCAGGCTAAGCTGTGTGGCTAACAAGCTCCCATGGTCCACTTGTCTCTGCTCCCCAGCACTGGGGCTATAAGCATGTGTGACCACACCCAGCTTTTTTGCATAGGCTCTGGGCATTGAACTTAGGCTCTGGTGCCTGCATAGTAAGCACTTTACAAGCCGAGCTATCTCTCCTGCCTGTAAGATAAGATCTTGAGATGAGTGAGATGAGGTCATGCAGCCCCGGGGTGGCCCAAATCTAATACAAATCCAATGAGGGTATGACACATATGGGGCATGCAGAGGGGCAAACCAGGACATGCAGGAGCTCTTGGTGCTTCCCACTGGACACCAGAATCCCAGGTGCCAAAAGAGGAGCCCTGATTCCCACTTCTTCTCTCGCAGGCAGGAGCTGGGATTTGAAGCTACAGGCTAGTCTTCCTTGGGCAGCTCTCAAGAATGTACCCTGTCTACTACCACATGGCTTCCTATACATTCATTCTGGAAGGACATATCAGCTTCCCAGCAGTACTTTCCCATATCATTCCTCCCTCAGGAGGGTCCCAAACCTGGCCCCAAACCTCTGGAGGACACTCATGCTCCATTCTGGAAGCCCATAGACTTTATGGCACCAGCTACAGATAAAAAGGGCAATAATCATAAATATTGTCCAAGCATCATTCATGCGCAAGGGGCTGAATGAAGTACAGAGGTATCAGGTGAGTCCAGGGCACAGGCGCCCTGCTTTCGGGCTGTCCTCAGTCCCGGCAACAGCCCCTGCCAGGAGAAAGAGTCTTGCCATGGTTTCTGACCACGGGGCTTACCCAGGGGTCTCTGCCTAGTTACTGAGGCTCCAGCTGGATCCCCAGTGCCGACTGTCAGTATCATCTCATTTGCTGGCTGGTCGCTTTCTATTATGCTCCGCTCTGCTCTGATCCCCACCAGAAGTCCCTGATGCTGGGAAGACGTGGCCTGCCAACAAACACCACCCCATTCCCATTGTAAAGCCTCAGCAGCACTGGTGTCTCCCTCCATATTGTAGATCGAGAGCTCTGCATGCTCCACCATTAGCCAGATCTAGGGATGCTGAGACCCTCCCTTCAACACACACACACACACACACACACACACACACACACACACACACATCACGTGATGGCTGTTCTGCTGGGCTACACAGCTGGCTGAGAACCCTGAGCAGATGACTGTGCCCTCAGGAGCCTGCATCATGAAGAGGTGCCGAAACAGAGAGCAGCTCCAAATACCTCAGTCAGCTTCTGTCAGAAGTCAGGCTGCTCCCCAAAGGGGAATCTAAGAGTGGTCTGGAGAGGGTATAAAGTTGGGTTCACCACTATAGAGTGGCTGAAATCCAGGGAGGGAAGTAAGATAGGATTGTACCTTAACGCAAGAAAGGACAGAATCTGAAGAGGTAGAGAGCCCAGGGGCAAGGGCATACCCCTAGACAGTGAACCAGAATCAAGGGTTGGAGGACTGCCCCCGACATTCCCAGGCTAGCCTGCCACCTGCCATGTCGCCAGCCTTCCAAGGGTTTCTGCAACAGTTTCTCATCTCCACAGTGAGGAGAGCCAGAAGATCCTGTGAAGGGCCTGTGCACAGTGACTGCCTCTGAATGTCACCTCAGAGCATCTGGAGGAGGCAACCCTGGAGAGCGGTGCTTAAAGATCAGAGTTGAGATTTGAGTCTTCTTCCCTTGGGGACCTGAGCATGGATGGGTTGAAAGATGCTTTAAAAGAACGTGGAGAATGGGGAGGGAAGGGTGAGAGAAGAGGGGTGTTGCCGTGGGAACACTAAGGAAGGATAGGGAACACGGAGAAGGGAGATTGGGACAGAGACTGTTAGAATCTGCAGAGCCTGAATCTAATTGATCAAGGGTAGAGGGCAGAGGCTCAAAATTTTGTTTCCTTGTGTGTTTGGCTATGCTGGAGATGGAACCCAGGGCCTTGCATGTGTTGGGTAAATGCTACTACTGCCCCAGCCTTAGACTCCAGAATTTGGTCCTGAGGTTGGAAAGCTCTTTGGAGCAGGAGAATGAGGGATGGAAAAGAGTCACATGGCCTTGAACTGAGCAGGGTGTGTGCCTACAGGGCTGCACAGAAAGCAGGAGGTGCTCGGAGAACCAGCTAAGACCTGACGCTCTGATTTTAAAATCTCCCATGCACGGCAATGAGAGCATCCAGGTGAATATGTGCAGCTCAGAGCAGCTGATTAGTTACCTTTCTCACTGCTGTGCACAAACACCTGGAGCGACACAAGGAATGTTTTCATCTACAGGTCAAGGATGCAGTTCATCATGAAGGGGAAGGCATGCAGTGGGAGTGTGGATTTGGTTGGCCGCCATGCTTCCATGGTCAAGCTGCAGAATGCAAGCAGGAAGTGGGGCTGGCTCTAAGTCCTCAAGGCCCTCCTCCAGTGACTCACTTTCTCCATCAGGACTTCACTTATTTCCAAAGAAGGACCGCCCACTGGGGACCAAGTGTCTGAACACATGAATCTATGGTTGTTTTATACCGAATGCTACAGAAGTAGCCTTCTGGATTTGCTCCAAAGCATGAGGGGAAGATGATACCAGGAGTGGCTGAGACTTAAGCAATGGAGAAATCCATTTCAAAGATTAGGAACCACGTCCCCATAGAACAAGAAGCTGGAGACGGGATGGGGTTGGTGTGCGTCCAACATCTCAGTGCTTCTGTGTGATGTCTCTTGGGTCCCAAGGCATAAAGCTGCCAACTTGCCTTTTTATTCCAAGATGTCTACCCCACAACGGCAGCTTGGTTTCATTTACCCTTTTGTTATCAATTTTTCTTCTATCTCTCCTCCTTTGGAGTGAATTGCATTGTTTTTTCAGTGTATCATTTATTTCCCATGTCAAGGTCTAGTTAAATCCCTTCTGAGTTATGTTCCAGTACCAAACAGCTATTAAACTGTTCATCTTAAGATGGCAGATTTTGCCTTCACAAACAAGGTAAGAACCTTAATTATATTTTTTATTTATTTATTCAGTTTGTGTGTGTGTGTGTGTGTGTGCGCGCGCGTGCATGTCACCACACACAATGGAGGTCAGAGGACAACCTGAGTAAGTTAGTTCTCTCCTTCTACCATGTTGGATCTGAGGAAGGTTCATTGACAGGAAGCACCTTTACCCACGGAGCCATCTTGCCAGACTAAGGCAAGAATTTTATGCCAGACAATTTTGTTGCTATTTCTGCATTGCTATTTGTGGATTTACTTTGCCATATTTTACACTCATATGGTCCAACCCCCTCTCCCCAAATAAAAAGTCTATTGTTTTAAGGAGTCGGTAGCCTTTTAAATGTAATTAAACACATTAACTAAGCAAAGGCAGGCACTCAGAATGTACCAGCTCTTGTCTGTTCTATGCCTTTCTTCCTTTGGTTCCGGATGCTACCTAGTTTTTTTTTTTTTTCCATATCTTTTCTGAGCCCCGAGAACACGTTCTTAGCAATTCCACTAATGTAAGTCTGTGGGTACTAAATTATCTCAGCTTTTGTCTCCATAGAAAAAGAACGCCTGATCTTAAATATGCCTCCGTATCTGAAGCCTACTGTCTCTAAATGCATAATTCTAGATTGGCAGGCTTTTGTGCTTTTCGCCCACTTTAAAGATGTCATTATGTTATCTTCTGGGCTTCTACCGTGAGAAATCAACCTCAATTCACATCCATCTCCTGCATTCAGAGCATCTTTTTGTCTCTCTTGGGATTAAAGACTCCATCTTTATCTCATAGGCTCATCAGCTTGAATTTTATGGATGTGAGTATGGTTTTTCTCTATATTTACTGAGCTTCTCAAGTCTGTGGGTTAACGACTCTCACCGATGGTGGGAAGTTCTCTGGTACTCTCTCTCTCTCTCTCTCTCTCTTCTGTGATTTCTTCTGTCCCATTTTCACTTTCTTCCTTGGCTTTAAACCCACACGTTTTAGACCATTTGATCCTATCCACAGATGTGAGCATTCCTTTTACTGCCTCATATATCTCTCTGAATTTCAGTTTAGATAATTTCTAGAGATCTATCTTCAGTGTTTTTGAAGTATGGTTGAGTTGAGTCCAGTCTCTCTTAAGCTATGTAATGAATTCTTTGCTCAGTCTGTGCTTTAAATATATAACATTTCCATTTACCTTTTTTACAGCCTTTAAGTTGCCAAAGAGAATTTCTATCTCTTAGCTGTTTGAGCTGTTTATTTTTGCAAACATTTTATTTTTGAAACCAATTCCAATTTATGTAAGAGTTGCTGAAAAGGACACGGATTCTTGTTTACTGATTGTGACCAAAACCATTCATTCAAAATCAGTAGCCATGTGCTTTACTCTGGATGGGTTTGTCCCATCAAGATTCATCTACTGAAGTTCTGAGCCCAAAGTTGATGGTATCAGAAGGTAAGTCTTTGGTGAAAAGGTGATAGGGGCAAAGCCTTCATTAATAGGACCAATGCCCTTATTAGAGACTCCAAGGGTCAGAGAGATGGCCTGATGCTTAGGAGCACATACTGCTCTCACAGAGAACCCAAGTTCAGTTCCCAGAACCCATATGGTGGCTCACAACCCTCTGTAACTCCAGCTCCACGAGATCTGACGCCCTCTTCTGCATTCCATGAGTATTGCACTCATGTGTGTAGCATGAATCTTAGAAAGTCTTATTAATAAAATCAAACTTGAGCCAGGTATTGGGGTGAACACTGGAAGGTCAGAGAGACAGAATAAGCCACAGCTATCTCACCTCGCTGGGTCCTCAGCTGGTCTTGTTTCCTCAGACTGGAGGCCCCGAGCCCTCATCCAGAATGGGTCCCAGCTGAACTGCTGCTAGAAGCCTGAAAGCTTAACCAGCCACATGCTTCTCCAGGCCGCTTCTCCAGGCCAAATGCCTCTAGTTTCTGGTCCTCACGCCTTATATATCTTTCTGCTTTCTACCACCACTCCCTGGGATTAAAGGCGTGCTTTCTGGGATTAAAGGCGTGGGTCACCATGCTTGGGTGTATCCTTGAACACATGAATTTCTGCCTCTGGAATGCTAGGATTAAAGGCGTATGCTACCACTGCCTAACCTCTATGTTTAATATTGTGGCTCTCCTGTTCTCTGACCCCAGATAAGTTTATTAGCATACACAATTTTTTGGGGAACACAATACCCCCACACATGTGTGCATACCCACACACAGACCACACACACACACATACACACACACATACACACACACTTAAAAATTAAAGAGAGAGAGACAGACAGACAGAGACATATAGAGAGAGACAGACAGACAGACAGAAAAAGAGAGAGAGAGATCTCCTACTCTTTCTTGCCTGGGAACGCAGTGAGATGCCATCTATGAACCAGGAATTGACCTTCTGGACACTCAGTCAGTCTGTAGTCTCCTCCTGAACTGCGAGCAATAGTGTTCACTATTGAAGAAGCACCCAGGCTTGAGCAGACTAACACACAGTTTAGCCCTTTGTAGGAAGACTGCACCCCTTCCCAACACTGAAATCTTACATTGTGAAGTGTTTGATGCATTTATCAAAAGATAACAAATTAAAACTGAACAAACATGGATAGCAATAGGTTGCTGAGATATAATCATCCTATGAACTTTACCAGTTTCCCCATTAGCATCTTTCTTTCTGGTCCAAGGGGATGCGCCTTGCTTATAGCTCCTGAAGCCTTCCCAAACAGCATCACCAACCACCTGGGGAATCAAGTAATCAAACACATTGATGCAGTTTTGAGAATGATGGAGACTTCCTAGGCTCAGATTGCTTGACCCAGGGACTTAGGGTGCCAGAAACTCAAGTCACCAAATGGCATACGACACAACGGCACCCAAGTCCATTGTCCACACTAGAGAAGGGACATCAAGGGGAAGTAAGGAGTTTGGGGAAACTCCCAAAAACGGTTGGGGGTTCCCAAGAGAGGAAAATCCTTGAAGTGTTTTGTCTGTAGCTGGGCAGCAACTCTACAGAAACTGAGGTCATCTCCACCAGTACTGCCACAGATCGAGACAATGGACAGCCTACATACTCTGTGTACGCTCTCCTGGCCCAACAGAAAGATGACCATGTGATGCTCATGCTCTGCCTACATGGTTAGAGGTGATAGAAGCCTTGCCCTGTCCACCTTGGCTTGAACTTGGCTAGCTATTGACCTTGACTGTCTGTTAGCTGTCAGCTGCTGACCTGGCAGGGATCTGGCTGCTAATTAGACTATGTTTACATGTATGTATGACCAACTTGTCACCATGGCAGAGAGCCTTCTCTATCAGAGCCACCAAGATGTAGCTTAGTTATTCTTGGTTACCTCAAATACAGCTCCTTAACTATGGGTGTTCTGGGGTGGTCTGGGTGGTCTGAGTGGTCTGTGGTGGTCTGGAGTGGTCTGGGATGGCCTGGGGTGGTCTAGGGTGGTCTGGTCTGGGGTGATCTTGGGTGATCTGGAGTAGTCTGGGGTGTTCTGGGTTGGCCTGGGGTGCTCTGGTCTGGGGTGGTCTGGGGTAGTCTCAGGTGGTCTGGAGTGGTCTGGGGTGGTCTGGGAATGGCCTAGGGTGGTCTGGTTGGGGGTGGTCTGGGGTGGTCTTATCTGAGATGATCTGGAGTGGTCTGGGGTGGTCTAGAGTGGTCACCTTTCTGAATCAGGTGGAAGCTGCTTCTTAGAATCCATCCTGACCTAAAATTTATTCTGTCACATTTTACTGCATCAGAAAAAAAGAATAAATGAAAAGATGTCTTGCAGACAGCTCCCTGTTCTTCCTGTGAGTGGGTCGGTGGCCTGACCATACCAACCTTGCTTCCCAGAGCCCCTGTTTTCCCCTCATGTTGTGTAGGAGATAGACCATAAGGTCCATTTTCAAGATTAAAATGCCTTCAGATCCAGCTGTAAGGAACAAGAAGGACTAGAGCTTGAGAGTGCCTGCCCATCTGGCTACCCACAACTAAACCAGGTATTTAATGCAGAGAATTATTAACAGCACACTCACCTAATGACCTACAGATGTGACAAGAACGTAAGCCAAAAAGATCTAAAATAAGCAAAACATAAAATGTAGAAATGAATTCATGCATGACTTTTGTTGAGAAACAGAGAAATGTAAGTGATGGATGACTTATGAGATTGTACTCCTAATTGCTCAGCCAGTTAAATATCCAGGTGTGGCTGGCCTATGGCTGCTCCCTCCCTGTGTGACACAGTCAGATTTCATCTCTCTGGCCCCATCACATCCCTAAGATGCCCCAGCCAAGCCACAGTTCTCTTGTTCAGACTCCCGTCCCGTTAAGAACAGAAGCATTCCCCAATAACCGATGGAATGTGGGAAAGAAGGCTTTATTTAGAAACTTTTATTTATTTTTAGGGACCATGAAAGTAGTATTTCATGGAAGGGTAGAGTGAGGTTCAACTCTGAACACACAAGGGCAAACAGGGACTCAGCCGGTGTAGGTTGGAGGATGGAAAGTGACTCAGAAAACCTTAAGTGTTTTCATTAGATCAATCTAGGAGTCTTGCTGAAGGGAGGTGTGGGTTTCCTGGTGGGTGCAGGGTACAGGATAAGGCTGTCAATCAGATCTGGGGGTGGGGGGTTCTGGTTAAACTAACTGGAGGGATTTTTTCGTGAGCCTGGATTTACATACACAGATGAGCCCATGAGAAAGAGTGGGAGTGACCTCGAATCTGCCCAAAAAGAAACTGTCAGCCATGAAGGTGTGTTGGCCTCCTCAGCCCTCCGTGTCTGGTGCAGGAATTGAGGAAAGCATGGCTTCAGAACAACCTGCGGAAAACCCAACTCGGGCACACACCACTGCCAGGCTGAGAGCTCTGACTCCCAGCAGCTGTGATGGGTCTCCAAGGCAAGCAGTCTCACCCTGGGGTCTCACCCTGGGGTCTCACCCTGGGGTACAGGGTTGCAACAGAAAGGGACACAGGCAGGAACACACAAATATATCTCCAGAAATGCCAAGCTAAAGGATCCCAGGAGCCAGCCTGTAGTTCTCTGGTTGTGCCAAGAAGGGACACTAAAGGGGTGACACCCCACTCTCCGTGACACCCATGCACACACTAACACTGAAGAGGTGGCATCTGCTTGGATAAGGTCCAAGTATTTTCCCCATGTGATTCCTCATCTGTGGGGGTGGGGAGGAGAGGAAATGGCATTGGGGTGCTCAAAGAGTGGGTTATTTCAAAGCCTG
>CABHPH010000145.1:0-23860 GCA_902168325.1 Peromyscus nudipes
ATCGCCTTGTGCAAGTTTTAGACTGTCAAGGAGTCACAGGAGAGAGCCGATGACTCTAGGGAGCAGCCAAGTTGGCCACAGGATTGAAACACTACTAGCTATTTCTTAATGGGAGCCACAGCAAAGACTCGGCGAGATGCAAGCTCAGCTCTAAAAACAGCAGGCCCTGGGCTCTGTGCTGAGTGTGAATGTGAGTGAGAAGCAAAGGAAGAGAGATAGGCTGTGATCACTACAAGGGGCCACACACCGGACTTAGAAACCTGGGCTTCATTTTGAAACTCACTGAGAGCCACTAAACAGGTAAGAATACCGAGTTGGAGGACAGGAGAGTTGGCTCTGTGGTTAAGAGCACTTGTTAATCTTGCAGAGATCAGAATTCAGACTTGGTTCCCAGCACCCACCTGGTAACTCATAACCCTTCATAACTCCAGTTGCAGGAAATCCAGTGCCTCCTTCTGACCTCTGTTGGTGACAGGTACACACATGGTGCACCAACATACTCATAGGCAAAACACCTACACACATAAAATAAATCATTTAGAAAATTTTTAAAAAAGGATATGGGCACAATTCTATTTGCATTTCAGGGGAACATGTTGATGTGGTCACAATGGATGGACCAACCAGTTATTTCTCAAATACATTCTTAGATGTCTGTTCTAGAATCCTGTAGGTGTGTGCAAATGCCCATTCCTGGATTTGACCAAACCCTAAAGAATCAGAAGTCCTGTGAGTCTGACTTAGTAATCTTCATTAATGAAATACAGTTTGCTATTGGAGGTTAAAGTGTGGGGATATCTGGGTGAGTGGGTGGAGAGAGCTCTATCACCAGTCCTAACGATGGTGTTTTTGCCACCTCTTCAATTTGAAGCAGGTAGCTTTGTTGCAATATTTCCAAGAAGTCAGAACATTTTACATTTCTCTCCCCTTCTCAGTACTAAGACTCGAACCTAGGACTTCACATTCCTAGGCAAGCACTTTACCACTGGGACACACCCTCAGCCCTGAAGTTTCTGATGTGAGGTTTATTTTTCTGTGTAAGTATCATTGAAAACTGTTAGCAAATACTGAGGGGTGGTGCAGCATATTAAACTGGTCTAGTGCCTATACCCAGAGTTACAGCTTGCTGCATTTGGGATGTGGATCTATTCTATATTGTCAAAAGAGTGCTTGATTCACTCATTTTTTTTCAAATGCAGTGGTACTAAATCAGTCAAACACAGTCACAGCTCTTGAATTTTCTCATAAAATATAGAAAAAGATACCAAATACCCCCCACCTTAACTCAAGTTCCAAGTGGAGAAGGGGCTGTAGTCTTTACCTTTGTTTTGCTTTTTTGAAGCCAGGAGTAGACATGGTGAATGATTAGTAATTTTCATGACCATATGTAAGAAACTTTAAAAAAAATGTGTCTTTTTATGCTTTGATTGGGCTAGGAGAAGCCACAAGATGTATCCACATACAAATATTCCTGCTGCCTAGCTAGGAATCCAGGCCTGATGCCCAGGAGCCCAGAATCAGCATATATTCCCACCCCAAGGAAGAGTAATTGGAGCAATAACACTGCTATTAACATTTGTTTAAAATAGCAGCTAGGTTTGACTCCCAGAATCCTGAAAGTCCTTTTGCACTTTCCTGGCTTCCTGGAAAAAACTCACAGTAAGCAGATTCATAGAAGAAAAGCTATAACAAATGTACTGACGTGGAGAAACAGGGAGTCTCAGAATGTATGACACACCGGGAAGCCAGAGGATTGATGGCTTAAATTTCATCTTCATGGAAGAGAAAGAAGCGGGGCCAGGTGTGGGTGCAATCTTAGTGGGATAGTCGATGATTATTATGGAAATAGGCTGGGCTGTCAACACAGAAAGGAATGTGATTCTATGGGATTTGCATGAGGCCTAGAAATGGACATGTCCCAATGTGGTTACAGTCCTGTCTTCTCTTTGATAGTCCTCTTTGGTGGGTCAGTTCTGGAGAGAGCCTCGCCCTGTGCATGGTGGCTGAAAAGAGAAACGAGACAAGGCTAGAGGGAGGGACCTTGATGGTGAGGCAACTTCTATTCTTTGTTTTTTCTGAACCCCAACAGTAGGATGGTTTTGAACAAGCAGAAGATGGACAAGGTGGGTGATTTGATTTCTGATCAGAAGTGCTGCAACTATGATACAGGAAGACGCTGTCTTGAGTTCCTGGCTCTTGGCACAACTTTGCAATGGCTCTCCACTGTGAATGTACTAGGACAGAAACACACATGGCCATGTCTGTGTTTTTCACCAGTGTTATTGAGTAACAATAACGCTACATTGGGTTTGTTGGCTGCAAATTGCCAAGTAGTCCAGATTTTCCTTGATAGCCGGCTGGGGCAAACACAAGTTCTTTTATCCCAATCTTATTATCTCTCTGACCACACATGCAACATCACACAGTAAATCTCTCTGTGTTTATATGCATGCACAGAATGTTTCAGAATGGCTGCAGGGAGTTAAAGCAGCTGCAGCAGGCGTTTAAGGTCAGAGAGACAGAGAGTTTCCTGAGAGGCAGAGGAGGCTAATACTGGAACCAAGCAAGTCTCTGTGGGAGTTAGAGGAGGAATCTTTTTGGAAGTCTGCTGGAGGCACAACTGGAAAGTTAAGCCAAGCCTTAGGGTTGAGCTGGGCTGTCTAGGAGAGCTACAGGACCACAGCATCCATAGAGGCAAGGAGGAGGACTGAGCTGAAAGACTCTGGAACAGATGGAGTACTGAGTAATCAGATGGCAGACCAGTGATGGCTGTCACTGTCACAGTGAGTGCTATCCTCTTTATGGAGTTCAGGTGAAGGTACACGTTTCTCTTTATCTAGTGTGCTCGGTAAGCCCTCAGTCCTGGTTTTCTAGATACGATCTTGATATACCAATGTGCTCACATGGCACAGACTCACTTTGGTAAACTAATAGGATGGCACTCTTCTTACTTTTAGTAGTAAGTTATCAGCCATTGCCTCGTGGATGGTGCAGGACAGATGACGTTATTTGTATGCTCACCGAGGTGCAGTCATTCTGCCTGTATTTCTACTCAGTGATGCAAATAGAGTTGCCCAGGGCAAGGCACAGCCTGGAAACCCACTATTTTATACCATATGAACTAACTGAGAGCGGGCATAGCCTGATCTCAGCATTCTAAATAGTTTCTGAGAGCTTCAGGATGCCAAGGAAAAGGTACACCTCCCGAGAGGTCCTGCATGGATGTGTCTCTGTCACTCTTGTTACTCAAGATGACAAAGACTTCAGGCTCTAGACATGATGAAATGTGTTAGCTGTATAGCAAGGAATATCTAGGAAGAACTAGCACCCTTATTTCTGTGCATAAGATTAAAGTGTGTGTGTGTGTGTGTGTGTGTGTGTGTGTGTGTGTGATCATTCTTCAGTTGCCAATGTTTTTGAGACAGACTATCTCTTTGAACCTGGAGCTCATTGATTTGGCTCGACTGCCTGACCAGCAAGCTACAGGGATCCTTCCTTCTCTGCCTTCCCAGTGCTGGATTTAAAGACACATTGATGCTCTCCCAGGCTCTGGTGTGGATGCTAGGGATCAGATTGAGGTCCTTGTGCTGGTCCAGCCAGTGCTCTATTGAGTAAGTCATTTCCCCAGCCCTGAGTTTTTTTTAAGCACCTGTAGACTCAAAATTCCTACCCATGGCATCAGCCTGTCCATTGCTTGGCCCTCAGCTTTCCTCTCATAGCAGGTTGTTAGGTACAGAGAGTGCACACAGAACCTGCAACAGTCTGGAAAATAACCATCTAGACTCTAGATTCCAGGCCCCTGCTTATTTTTGTAGATGATGTTTTAGAGGCAGGACATATTTTCTATCTTTATGCACAATGAACATTTTATCAATGCAAGTATGTACTCCACAGCCTACTTACCTTGTGTTTAGCAAAGAGTAATTGAGAGCATTTCTGCTTAGCATGCAAACTATCTTTGTAATTGAAATGCAGTTCTACCTTTGATCGCTGTAATGAAACCGGCTTGCCTTTTACTTTCCCAGCCTGACTTGTCTAGCTTTTTTCTCCTACCATGGATTTGGACTCAGTACACCTTTTATATTTTCAGGCACTCCCATTTGCCTAAAATAGTCCTGAGGGGCTGCCTCTCAGAGTGCAGTTACAACAGATTGCTTTGTTGTGAATCGGAGGGCAAAACCTGTTTTCATCTCTCTCAGTCAAAATTTTGTTTCCCATTTGATGCATTCGGTGAAGATAAAGATCTTAGCATCTGATTGCCAAGATCTGACGGCGGGTATATGCATTCTCTTTGTTTGAAAATAGAATGCTTCTCTAGGATCCAACCATGGAGCACACTCCATTTGCTAACTTTACTTCTCTTCTTCTTGAGTCGTCCATGGCTTCCTCCTCACTTGCCATAATCATCTGACCATCTAGTCAACCTCCGATCCCAAACACTTAGTTCATTAAAATTGTTCAGGGCTAGAAGAGGTCAAATCTTGTTGAAATGATTTTTTTTTCCTGCTGATACACTAGAAGCAAAAATAAATGTTCTAATGTGTTTTCTTACTGAGTAAGGACTTTAGAGTTTACATGTAGAATTCTGAGCAGGGGCAGCCTCCTAGAGTGTAGTTGGAGGGTTTCTCCAGTCCGCCTGGCCCCATGGTCCCACAGCCACTTATAAAGTAACCGCTCAGAGACTTAACATTATTTACAAACTGTGCCGGCTATGGCAGGCCTCTTGCTAGCTAGCTCTTACAACTTAACTTAACCCATAACTATTAATCTATATGTTGCCACGTATTCTGTGGCTTTACCTGTGTGCCATTACACGCTGCTCCCTGGATGACGGGATGGCGTCTCCTCTATCTCTGCCTTTCTTCTTCCTGTCTCTCTCTTGGATTTCCTGCCTGTGATAACCTGATTCGCTATAGGCCAGAGCAGCTTCTTTATTAACCAATCATAGCAACACATATTCACAGCGTACAGAAAGACATCCCACAGGACTAGAGAATTCAAGAAAAGCTTCATGCATGGCTAGCAAAGGGGCACCTGGGATCTGTTGTGTTCCACATTATCAGAATAACCCCCCATAGATACTAGAGCTGTAGAAAGCAGAGAACAGCCACTAGTTTGGTGCTCTTGCTCGTCTCAGCACCCAGGAGGGTGCCTGTTAATAGACTGGAAAGTGACTATCAGGTGGCTTCTTTGGAAATGACATTAGTAGTTCACTGACTTCAAAGGAGGGAGCTAAAGACAACCAAAGCGAGAATTAACCAGCTTTGTTGCCTCAAGCCACGTGTGTCCTTTGACTCTTGGAGTAAAAGCCCAAATCAACAGCCAACCCAAGCTTCCTCTCCTCCCTTCTCCTTGTTTTCCCACGCAAACTTTCATTTTCATCTGCTCTGTTTTTAACTAAACAAGACTTTTTTTTTGCACAGAAAGAATTTTGTCACTGAAAATAGAAATAACAGACCAAGTTGGCTCATCTCACATAGGTGCGTGCTGCCAAGCCTGATAATTTGAGTTAGATGTGCACATGCATGCATGCACATATATACACTAAATGCAGTAAAAAAAAATTAAAGATAGAAATAACAAGAGTATACTGTAATATTACCAGACATTTGGTTCATTCGGTGATTTACTAAGTGCCCAACAAGGCCAAACTTTGTCCAGTGGAAAAGAAGGGATTCAGGAGAAGGCACATGAGACGGGTAAGATAGCATTGTCCTGGGGACCTTAGATGAGCATGGAAAGACCAAGAAGAACCCAGAAGAGATTATTAGATAAAAAGGCAGACATGGGGATGGATGAGCAAATGATGCTAAAGAGTGGAAATGATGCAGAAAAAGAAAGCACCCACGTAGGCAGGGAGGAGGGGCACAATTTTGTATAAAAATTCATTTTTACCAAAGATTTTAGAAACCTCAGCATGAGATTATTTCCTTTCCTTATTAAGCAGAACACATTTGCCCATTCACGTGTGGTATTGGCTGATACAGGATTCAGATGCACTGCTGGGAATGGTCCCACATTCCTATGTCTCTGAGCAAGAACTGAGCAAAGATTCAGAAACTGCAGAGGCAGTTTGTTAAGTGACAGAACATTTCCAAGGCTACAAAGATGGCCCAGGGAGTAAAGCGCTTACTGTGCAAACCTGACTCGGATCCCCTAGAACCCACGTTAAAGGCCTGCTGGCATGGTGGTACACACCTGTCACTGCAGGCTGGAGAGAAGTAGCTGGGAAGATTCCTAGAGCTTGCTGGCCAGCCATTGAACAATGTTGGTGAGCTCCACGTCCAGCGAGAGATTCTGTCTCAAAACACACGATGAAGAATGATTGAGGAAGAGCCTAGCATTGACCTTGACCTCTAACAAGTACATATGCACACAAACATGTGTGCATGTAACAAAAGCAGGAAAGGAGGAGAGAGAGAGAGAGAGAGAGATTGAGAGAGAGAGAACCTCACTCTCTGTCCCATTCCCCTGCCTCAACTTTATTGCTTCTCTGGCTAGTCTCAAATGTTGGTGCCACTCTTCAGGTACACAAGGGTTATGAGAGCATTGGCCTATGGAGTCTCTATTGTCTTGTCCGTCCAATAACAGGGGTGGCTGCTGGCACACACAGCCTGGATAACTGAACAAAAAGGTGATTCACATCTTCCTGGGACATAGTGGTATGACAATAAAGTTCAGCCTGCTACCCAGAACAGCCTATAATTTATATTTTACAAAATAATTTATGGGATGAATAGTTTCAACGCACAGTTGACTGGGTCTATAGACAGTGAAACCATGTATGTGGAGAGGCAGCTACTGAACATACATCATCCTCAGAGTTGGTGAGTACTGGACCCAGACATGATGGAAATGGTTGTCAAGGAAAGAAGGTTCTAGAAGGAGGAGGGGGAATATGACTGGCATGTTGGAAGAGTGGCAGCTAGATGGTACAGTGTAGGGGGACCAGTGTTGGGGTTTAGCCCCGACCTATTGAAGGGTTCCTTGAAGAGGGGAGTGAGGAATTGGGGAATGCTAGATAAAAAATATAGATGAAGAAAAAAGAGATAGCTTCAGGAGGTCTCTGGGTCAATACTTAGCAGCCTTGAGTTTATTTCTAATGGGCATTTTATATACTAGCAAGGGGAGAGGCAAAAGACCTCCCCCTTTCAAGATCAAAGCACAATGTGCAGCCAAATGTAGATCCTTCAAAACACCTGATAACCTCAACCCACAGCAAAGCATCTTGTGATTAGGCCTTGAAGTATAAGACACCTGGTAATCATGCCTTTGCACCCTATTATTCAGCCTTGGAGAGCAACATAAACCCTGACTCTCTGACCTTGAGTCAAACCACAAGTTGGAATTCTTGTGGGCTCCCACAGTACAGCCACAACAGATTGAGTGTCCGCATGACATCATGTCAACCTGTGGAACCTTAACCCTTTGGGGGGGGGGAGGTCGAAGGACTCTTGTACAAGGGTAGCCTAAGACCATTGGAAAATATAGATATTTGCATTTTGATTCATAACAGTAGAAAAATTATAGCTATGAAGGAGCAATGAAAATAATTTTATGGTTGGGGTCACCACTACATGAGGAGCTGTACTAAAGGGTCGCAGCACTAGGAAGGTTGAGAACCACTGCTCTATAGCATAGTGTCTGGCATAGAACCAAGGCTGCAGAGCAGTGGGAACATTGCCTTCAGAAAGCCATTATGCCAGCCTACCTGCCAAACCATAAGGCCTTCTTGAAGTAACCTAGGGACTCTCCTAGGAGGCTGTGGCAGAGACTTGTGTTGCTGTGACAAACTCAGATACAGCTTAGAGGATGAAAGAGAGGCAGATGTGATGGCTGATGCCTGCAATCCCAGCACTGAGTAGGGTGCAGCAGGAGAATCGTTATGAGTTCCAGGCCATCCTGCAACTATGTGGCAAATCCCTGTTCCGTCTACCATCCCCCCCCAAAAAGGAAATGATTTACTTTGGTTCAAAGTTTCACAGTACCATATAGCTATGGGGAACAAAGGTGAAAATGTGCATGCCTTTCAGGGCATGACCCCAGTGACCTTATTTCCTACCAGTGGTAGTAGGTCCCATCTCTTAAAGGTTCCACTGGCTCCCAGTAGCAACAGGCTGGGGACAAAATGTTTAACTCGTGGGCCTTTGGGTGACATGTAAGATCTGAATGACCGCAGTAGTCCTCAGGGTCTTGGTGACACTAACATCTGTCCTGAGAACACATGATCACACTATTTTACATTGCACTCCACTGTCCCTGACGCTTTGATGAGCAGAACTCTTTTGGCTTGTTAAATCTGTCAAGGTTTTATAGTGAGAAGAGAATTTGTAAATGACTGATTATGGCATGCTTTATTTTATTCTACGCTGAGTCATTTGCAAATTAGTCAGTTTAAACATCTCTGATGAGGGGATCTTTCTCTCAACTCTTTAGGAAATGACTCTCAGCTGTGTCTTAGAGTCACCTAAAGAACTTAAAAGCACACTATTCAGCTTCATGCCCCACCCTCTGGAGGTAGAGCTGGGATCTCAGTTACCCTCAGGGTTCTACCAGGGATGAGAACCCCTACCCAAGTCTCTGGACCGAATATGACTGCCAACTTCCTGTAGGCTAGTGCAATAGGTTTTGTTTTTTTTTTTTAAATCTATTGGCATGCTGGCGTCTTCCTTTTCAATTTCCATGTCTCTAAAGGCCAGACCTTAAAACATCCCACCCAATCTTCTCATCTCAGCTTAATTTATGACTTGTTCACACACCTCAAGTCCAAAACCAGAGCTGGCATGTGGTCCAACTTCTGTCTGTGTGTGACATCCATCCCGGCTGCTTGTGTTGGGGACAGCTCTCCCGATATAGATCTAGGGCCTCCGAAAGTAGAAGTCTTTTTGTGGCCCCACTCCTGAGGCTTCCCCTCAGCTCTGCCTGGGCCCTCCACTGCTCTGTCTATGTCCGCTGACTGTAACGTCAGCTGACCATATGCTGCCATTTTCATTAGAAGGCCTGTGAGGAAATGTAGGCTATTAAGATGTGTCAGCCAGAATATCCCCAAGTTACATGGGAGAGTCATACTCCAAACTTCACTGTGCAGTATGATCTCCCAGTTGACTCACTGATACTGGAAAACAATCACCAGTCGTGTAAATACCACAAATTAATGCAATATTCAATTTTCACATTTGTCTTTGCAACAAGCATCCACGTGTGGCACATGTGAGGAAGCACACATAATCCTTACATCTGGGTATACATGCATATGTTCTTATGCGTATGCATGTCTATGTATCAGTGCACATGTATGTTATTACAAATACAATCTGCCTGAAAGTCAGCTTATCCTGAAATTGTTTTGCTGTTGGGGTGAAGAATGTGAGATTCAAGCTATATATTGATGACATTCTCGTTGAAATTGTGGGATTCCCCACAAGGATGACCCCTCCTTGATCTGCTGGCAGTGGTCCAGAGGGTGCCTGGACTGGTCTACTCTGGTGACCAGTCTAGCAAATAACGTAGCTGTCATCATAGAGCCTTTGTCCAGTGACTGATGGAGGCAGATGCAGAGATCCATGGCCAGGCACCAGGCTGAGCTCCAGGAATCCAATTGATGAGAGAGAGGAGGGATACTGCAGGCGGGGGACATTGAGATCATGATGGGAGGATGTGCAAAGATGACCGGCCACACTAGTGGAAGCCCATGAACTGTGGACTGCTGGCTGTGGAGCCCCCATGGGACTGGACTAGGCCCTCTGGATATGGAAGACGGTTGTTTGGCTCTAACTGTTTGGGGGGCACCCAGGCAGGGGGATTGGGATCTGTCCCTGGTGCATGGGCAGACTTCTGGAATCCAGTGCCTGTGGTGTGGCGCCTTGCACAGCCTTGGTGCAATGGGGAGGGACTTGGCCCTGCCTAGGCTCAGTGAGCTGGGCTCTGCTGACTCCCCATGGGAGACCTTGATTTGGGAGATGTGGGGTGGCTTGGGAGAGAGGGAAGGGGGGTGGGAAGAGGGAGGAGGTGGGATCTGTGGGTGGTATGTGGAGCGAGTAGAAAATTTCTTAATAAAAAAATGAAAAAAAAAGAAAAAACAAACAAAAAACAAAAACAAAAGAAAAGAGAAAAAAAAGAAATTATGGGATTGCCCCCCAGCCCATCCACAAAATAAAAAGTGAACAATTCAGTGTTATCCAATGTTATTTTTCTTAATTTCACTGGTTCGTGATTTTAAAGCAAAATTAGTGGAGATTTGACTTAGGGCTCCAGCATCCAGGAGGGTTTCTGAGGGTTTCTTGAGTTTGTACCTGCCCCTCCCTGGCCTCAGCTCATCAAGATGGTTTTGCCATCTTTTGATTTTCTATCATTTTCTAAGTGCCCAATTTCCCCCAAATTCCACATTAAAAAAGGAAATCCTAAGCTGGGCATTGGTGGCGCACGCCTTTAATCCCAGCACTTGGGAGGCAGAGGCAGGCGGATCTCTGTGAGTTCGAGGCCAGGCTGGGCTACCAAGTGAGCTCCAGGAAAGGCGCAAAGCTACACAGAGAAACCCTGTCTCGAAAAACCAAAAAAAAAAAAAGAAAAAAAGAAAATCCTAGGCTGGGAGTGTAGCTCAGTGGCCTAGCATGTGCTTAGCCTGCTCAGTCCTAAATGTGATCCTCAGCACCTTTAAAAACATGTTTACCAGTGAAGTTAACATTTTCCCATGACAGGCTTCTCAGGACCCCCCTTGAGAATTCACAACACACAAAATAGTTCCGAGCAAACCAAAATGCAAAATAATAAACTGTATGTCCTGTAGGGGCAAAGGTGGGCCCCACCCCCACCCTGTGCACTTGCCTGAGAATTGGCAAAAAGATGTTCAAGTCCTGGCCGTGTTTAGCAGGTGGGGCAGCAGAGAGGTCTGAGAGTTAGCAGAGCTCCCCTCCCCTACAGCAAAGGAAACACAGTGGCCTCTCCAGGTCCCAGAGTCTTGAAAGCACAACATGCTCTGCAGATCACCTTGCTTGCCCTGCATCCCTTAGTCATGTTGGCAGGGAGTACTTGTAAACCAAGCCCCCTCTTAACTCTGTCTCCACAGTCCTGGGGCACATCATTTTGTCTGTCTAATTGCCACTATTATTACTTTTTTTTTTTTTTGCTTCTTCCTAGGCAAGCCACTTTTCCAGAATATTCCAACATCCTCATTCCACAGCTGTCCTCAAGTGGCAGATAAATTCTCGAATATAAACCAGACTTTTGCTTGTTTGATCTGGGCTCTCTTGTAATCCAGGCTGACTTGGAACTCACTACATAGCTAATGCTAAGCTTGAAACCCTCATCTTCCCTCTGCTACCTCCCGATGCTGGGGTTGCAGGCCTGACTTAGGCCAAGTTTTTGTATACCTCCTTGACCAGAATCAGAGACCTTGTTCTCTTTAGCCACAGTACTCAGAAGCATCGACTGAGAGGGAATATTCACTGACCAAGTGAGGGGCAGGGCAACATCCTGGCCAGGCTGTCAGACCCTGCCCTCTCCTTCATCTCCATGGATTACTTCTTTGGCACTTTTCTCAAAAATATCGTGTGATTTCCCTGGAATAGAGAATAGTTTATTTTGAACACGGAACACTGCCAAGTTTTTTTTTTCTTTTTTAATGAGGTTCTTAGCTATGAATCTATTTCTTCTTTAACTACCTTCTGACCCAGTTCATAAGATTATCCCCAGAAGCAGAGCTAACGCCAAATGTGGTTCTTGCCTCATGAAGTTGAAAAACGAATGGAATAAAATCTTAAAAGAAAAGCCCTGTTCGTTCTGAGACGAGGCAGCTGGCTTTGATTTGAACTCTTCTTCGTGATTGTCCAGATCAGAGTAGGAAGGAGGATAAACTTAATATTTTTCTAATAAAAAAAACATTTGACAAGCTCTTGGATATTTCTAAATTATAAGTTCATTTATAAATTTAATTCATACTTGATTTATTGGGTAATTATTAAATAATTAATAACTTGAAGTTCATGTGTTCCCTCATTGATAATGATGGTAGCCAGAAATGAAGACAACCATAGCTGAAGAAGTATTTCAAAGTCATCTTGTCCCAGGATTGTATTACCCCAAAGTGACTATCACCTTGCAAGCCCTACGATGTCTTGGCTCTGACACTGGCTTCATTGGCTCAGCCATGTCTCCTCCACTACAAATACAATGAAGTGTGCTCTCTCTAAAGACAGGGCATGTCTTTGCAAAGTAATTCATTGTATTTGTTCTTCCTAAGAGAGAGGAGAGGAGAGAGAGAGAGGTAAAAGACAGTTGGAAATGAGAGAACCAGGCTCCTTGTTGAACCAGAATGTAGGGAATGACAGCTACTTACAAGGAACATGGGCAGTCTTGAAAGCTGAGACAAGAACAAGGTGACTTAGTTTTCTACATTTTTGTCACGTGTGAGTGTGTTAAAAATAAAGCCCAGGCAGCCATATGTGAAAGATAAGACATATGTCCATGTGCGGGGTCTACACATCACCCACATGTCTATGTGTGGGGTCCTCAGTAAGATCATCAGCACCAGGAACAATTACGTAATTTACCTGGAATCAATGGGTAGTAAATGGTGGACTTGAACACAAGGCCCCACAGCCCCACGTTTTGCTTTTAACCAGTGGTTCTCAGAGTGTGTGTGGCTCTGGGGCAGCAGCAGCAATGTGTCCTGGAAAGTGGTTAGGGATCAGAATCAGAAACTGTAGGGTGGGGGCAGCAATCTTTCCTTTACTGTGTGAACGGACCACTCTTCCCTGTTGAAGTACAGCAGCTGTTCTACTTTGAAATGCTGGGGAATTGGTCTTCACTCCCGTCTGTGGAAGAAGTTCAGCTGCATAAGAATATAACCTATAGTTCTAAAAGTCAAAACAGGGGCTGGCAAGATGGCTCAGTGGAGAAAGGCACTTAGCACCTGAGTTGCCTCCCCAGTACCCACATGGTAGGAGAGAAGTAATTCAAGTTTTCCTCTGACTACAGCACATGACCCTCACATACATATACACATACATACATACACACATACACACATACACAGACACATACACATTCACAGCATACGTATATACATGCACACACATACTAAACATATACAATAAAAATCAATTGGTGATGGCAAAAATTTAAAACAGCTATTGTTACTTACTTGGGATTTTATTTATTTATTTATTTATTTATTTATTTATTTATTTATTTATTTAATTTCTTTATTGGATATTTATTTAGTGTGTGTCTCACCCTAAGGTATTTCCTCATAGTCCACCAAGGGTTTCTGTTTGTAGGGTAGGCGTAGTCCACGCACTTGGCCCTAAGATTTCACATAAAGAACTTCGCATTGGCTCAGTAATGAAGGATTGCTAGGCTGAGCTCCTGGAAGCCTGAGGCTAAGCCAGACCTACTTCTAGCTGAAGCTGTCTCTGCTCCTTTGAGAGGCAATAAGCCGGTGGGTCTCAACTTTCCTAATGCTGTGACCTTTAATACAATTCCTCATGTCGAGGTGACTCTCGACCATAAAATTATTCTGTTGCTACTTCATAACTGTAATCTTGCTATCGTTATGGACCATAATGTAAATATCTGATATGTGGCCCCAAAGGAGTCATGGCCCACAGTTTGAGAACTGCTGCAATACACTCTTTCTTTGTCTTACTTTCTACCCTGAAAATAGACATTGAAGTTGCCAATCACACAGTCTCTTGTGTCCCCATCCATTGGTGGGGACGGAGCATGGGCTTGTTGCTCTTTCCTTGTTTCCATCCTTACTTCTCCCCAGTTTCTGCCCACCTCCCTCTAGACACAGAAGCTGGATGCTCTGATCCCCTGTGAACTGTAAAAAGGAAGATTCTGTGTGCTTCCCTACAGAGATGTGGTTATTATCATTCATATCATGGAAGAGCCCTGATATCAGACATAGTCATTTTAAAAGGTATTATTGCTGTACTTGGAGTTTAGGGAAATTTGGTGCTATCAGGTATGCTGGGAAACAAATAAAAGAATCCCATTGGTCTCCCTGGGAAGATAACTAAACCACAGGAATCCCATTGGTTGCCATGGGAAGATATCTAAGCCACAGGAATCCCATTGGTCACCCTGGGAAGATATCTAAGCCACAGAAATCCCATTGGTCTGCACACATCCTGCAAGAGAGAGAAAGTTAAGAAAGGCATCAAGACCTCAGACTGTCTGCTCACAGCATGTGTGTGGAGGGAACTCAACCCGCCTGAGATGGAGTCTCACATCCTGACAGCATGCTGGTACCATGGCTGCTCAAGTGCCCTGCTTGGGTGTTGTTTTTTGTGGAGATAAAAAAATAAATAAATAAATTGATTCCATGTCCAAATCAGCTTTGGCAATTAAGCCTGGACACAAAACCAACTATCCAAGATCAAGCTTTGTGTGGCAAACTTTGCATGCCATTTTGCTGTTGTTCTGTGTTTTCTTTCTTAACATTTCTTTCTTTGAAACTGGGTTTCATACTACAAACCAGACTGTACCCCAGACAGGACTTACATTCCCTCCATAGCTCAATCTGGCTTCAATTTCAAGGCGATCCTCCTGCCTCAGCCTCCCGAATTCTGAGATAACAGGCATGAACCACCAAACCCACCTCATTTTGTCTTTCATCACGGCAAGGTGTTCTGCTGAACTTCTCCAGGTGAAATTTGCTTCCATGGAATTTATTTCCATTAAGAAATAATAAAGCAGCCTCAGCAAATGTGTTCTTCCCAGACGGAAGGTTGCTCAAAATATCCATATTGAAGGATTCTAGATGCCTCGGAAGTTCCCATTTTCATCCTGAAATGTGATCAGAAACAACTGATTGAGTTCCAGATAGGGAACCAGGGAGGGAGGATACATACATGGGGGGGGGGGCTCCTATAACACAGCTCGGAGGATGGATGCTGCCTGAACATTCTCCACAGCCTGCTCCTCCTAACGTACCACCGCCCTTAGGTGAAATTCTGTGTGCTAAATGTGGTCCCACCTCCTCCTGGAAACTCGTTTTCTCTTGATTCTCATCAGGCTTTTAGTGTCCTCAATTCTTGCCTCATGCTGTATCCTTATCTAATCCTCCCTTGCCTCTCTTATCCCACACTCCTCCAAAGTCCAAAGTAACAAATTCAGAAGAGGATACCTGACTGTTCAGTGGTGGTCATGGTTGAGTAGGCAAGAACGGGGACCACTCTTGTTTTATTTGTCTTTTGCCTGGTCAAGATATTGTTATGTCCCTTTAGTGTGAAGATAAAAAAAATGCATTAGAGAGTGGCTAAATGACTAATTAAAATGACTAACTGGGTAAGCTACTCCGAGCAGTAACAGCTTGAAAAGGTTAAGCTGTTCAGCTGGGGCTAGTGTCTGTGACCAGCCTGGGCTAGACAGTTAAAACTGTCCTGAAAAAATTTAAAAAGGAATTAATGTTTCCTTTCCATTTAACATATTTCAACCTAGATACCTACAATCAGCATTTACTGTGGTTTCATTATTATAAGCAAGTTATTTCTGATATCATATATAACAACTATAATATATAAATACAACATCCATATATGTTGTATACATGCATCTTACCTATCTATAAATGTACAACTTAATTTTTCACTATTTAATGAGTTTAAATAATCTTATGAATTTAAAAATGAATAATATTTACATTACTCTTTATAGTTCTTTACATTTTTGTATTACACAGAAAGGACCTTGCCGAGAGTCCACTGTACCCTCATCATAGCATAGCTGGATAAAGTCACAGTTTGAGTAGGAGACAGACTCTCATCTGGAGTCAGGTTCCTGTGACTGCAAACTCAGCTTCAATATCTCCTACACACATTCTAATTTTGCCTTACGAATTTTTAAATTTCCAAGATTAGAGAATTATAAGACTGAAATTTTTTCACAGTCTTGTTGTAATGAGAGCAAATATAAATTAGAAGGTGATTGGAAGTGAATCAGGAGCCCAAATTTATAGCTTCTAGGATGCTACTTAAATTAAAAATTTAATTATCATGTGAATACGAATGAAAGGTTTATTGCTCATTATTTAAAATATTTACATATTTATAAGAAACTTCATGGAAGGTACTTGAATGTTAATTTTTCTTGTGTCTATACTAACCTAATCACTCCATCATATTGTGTAACAGAGTTCATAAGTTTTAAAATGTATTAAAATCCATAGAGACATTAAGAAGAGAAATTATACCCCTGAGAGCATTGAATAGTCTTTTGAAAGATTGCTAACAGCTGTTGTAGCTAGAATTGGCTAATTAATGTAGTACTTACAGTATTAAAAATTCAACAGTGTATTGATGGAGTATAGACAATAGTTGACAAAGATAATAAATACATTTTATTATATGGCAGAGGGTAAACACAGGGAAGGCCTGGCTTGCAAACATTCTTCTGTGCTCATACCTATGCTGTTGCCCTTGCTGAGCCCCCAATGGGCTACCTTTGCGTGTTACCTAGCATGCTAACATACACACACACACACCACACAGAGGGCATCAAGGTAGACTTTCACACCATACAGAACAAACTCTGAAAATTGGTTCTGTTACTGATCATGGCTTTGGTCTTCATCCACTGCACGGTTGCCCAAGCCCCACGGTCTTCACCTTAGTAGCTGAGATCTGAACTCACCATGATCCAGGGATCCCACTTCTGTGTGCATAGCCGGAGGAGATGAAACTATAGTCAAGAGACACACTCCACGTTACTCATTGTTTAGTTGCTTTAACACGATGCACAGTAACCACCACATGGAAACAACCTGTCAGCATCTATCAGTTGATGCATGGATAGTGAACGTGTGGTACCTATACACTGCGGCACACCATAGAGCCCCCCCCCAAAAAAAAACTTGTCACTTGCAGTATCTTAGATGTTTAAGTAAGAGACGCTCCTCATGATCCCACTCATGTGGAATCTAAAAGAGTTGGAGTTGATGTAATAAGAGTTGAGAATAGAGCAGTGGTGGTGGGCAGTGGTAACACACGCCTTTAATCCCAGCACTCGGGAGGCAGAGGCAGGCGGATCTCTGTGAGTTCAAGGCCAGCCTGGTCTACAGAGTGAAATCCAGGACAGTCTCCAAAGCTACACAGAGAAACCCTGTCTCAAAAAGAGAGAGAGAGAGAGAGAAAAAGAGAATAAAGCGGTGGTTGCCAGAGATTAGTGAGGGTGTGAGAACAGAGGGTGGGGAAGACTGACCAATGGGAATGAAGCTGCAGTTCAACAGGAGGAGGACGTTCTGGTGTGCTCTTGCATGACAGGGGCTTGACCCAAAGCAGTTATGCCTCTGTATTTCAAGCCAGAAGACAGGAGTCGGGATGTATTCAGCACAAAGAAATGCTGATTGCCTGAGGAGAGATTTAGCCTGATTTACGCATTACACAGTTTATGCCTGTGTAAAAACAGCACTGGTACTCTGTTAATATGTACACCTTTTTATGTTTTTAATCTCCCGATTAGATTTAAAAAATTACAACAGGATAGCTAATACTTGACATTACACACAAGTGATGTGGTTGGGTAGCTGACACGTGTTCATTCTCGATGATTGACAGCTAATAACACCGCTGCCACCATAATCCTCATCACCCTCGTCAGCAATATAATCCTCATCGTCGTTGTCGTTATCCTGTTTATCCTGATAAATTAAGTGACTATAATGGCATCTGTGTGCATGTTCCCAATAGTTTCCAATGTTCACGATATCATTCATTTCCTGAGATGAGAGGCATCATCTGTTGACACACATAGTTACACACACACACACACACACACACACACACACACACACACACGACAGCTTGTGCAGCTCTCTGTGTGTTGCACGCTGCTGAAATAGTTAAAACAGAGGAGGCTCCAACTTAATATTCCTCATCTAGGCCAGACGTTCCGTTGGTACCTGGAGGCTTCCTTTTCGGTAACATTTAAATCTCTCACCGGAGACAAATAAGCCATCTAACAAAGCTTTGCCCTATAAACCAATAATGAGACAAGAGCAAACAGCAGCTCTGTCCAAGACACACAAGTCTTAGCTCCTTTGATCCACCCTCTGGGAAGCTTACTGCGATTTCTCTATCGAAACGTTAATGGAAAATGCCACTTCCCGACAAGGGAATTGGTGTATGGATGCCATCTTAAGGGTTTCATGGGATGAGTTAAGTGTCACCCAGGTTTCCTGCTTGCATAATGTACTTAAAAAGATGTCTGTGTATAACTATGTGCATTATGTCTATTAAAAAAATTCCTAGTGGCTCTGTAGTGCCAACCCTCAGGAGGCTAAGGCAAGAGATGTGAGAGTTTGTGGCTATAAAATGAGACCCTGTAACAAAAATGAAAATGAACTAAGTTTATATGATCATTTATGGAATATTTTGGATGGTAAGGGTTTTCTGTTTGTTCCCTGATAGAGTTGCTTGTACAGGAGAAAAGCATGAATTATGCTTTATATATATATATATATATAATTATGGTGTAGTGGCAGGCACTTGTAGTTCCCACTACTTGGGAGGTGATGGCAGGAGCATCATTGAACCCAGGAATTTAAGGCCAGCTTAAGCAGATAGCGAGACCCCCACCCTCTAACAAAACTATAAATCTAAATGTTCTGTTGTCTTCCCTTTATCCTAGAGGAGCAAATGTTCATCTGTGCAGGTAGACGGCTGGCTATACGTTATATTTAAAAGACAGCACTGGCTAGAGAACACCTTTTTTCCTTTCTTTTCTTTTTTTCTTTTTCTTTTTTCTTTTCTTTTTTTTTTTTTTTTTCTTTCTTTCTTTTTTTTTTTTTTTTTGACCTTTGATCCCTTTCAAGAATGAGCTGCATGGCTAGGTGCAGCCACAGGGTGCTCTGTTTGTGTCACTGACTATTCCTTTGTCATAGCTTACTGAGCAGGTGGAGCATGGGAGGTAACGTTTGGGGTCACCTTCCCTGTCTGCCAAGGGCTGTGTTTGTGTCACGGCTGTGAACGTCCGCTCCTAAACCTCCATGCGCTGGGAATTCCAGTCATTTTAAAAATCAGATTTAAACAAACCTGCATTGAATCACAGGTGTTGCTGACCCGCCAGAGCCATGACTGTAGGAATTTAGGCTCAGTACTGACTGCCCACGGCTCTACAAAATCCTAGAGATTTTCCAGTTGGAGTCCTTGGGCTATTTCCCTGGGGCTGATGGTCACATAGCCCTGTGTCCTTTCTGTCCTAGGATCCACAAAGTTAGGGCCCTAAGCCTGGAGTCCTGTCTCACTTCTTGCTGGCCTGGGAGCATTTTTTTCCCCTCTCCTGAGCTGTCCTGGGCACTGTTGCTGAGTCTTCTCCTGCTTGCAAGACAGTACAGCTCTCCCGGTTTCAGGCATGGCATCTTACTCCTCTCTGCTTTTGAAGGCATTCCTCCATCCCCTTCCACTCAGGAGCATTCAATGTTATTGTTGCACAGTTTGGGATTCTGTGAGTAGAAAGAGACGCGCCATGGCTGTGGGAAGCCTCAGGTTCAGGCCCTTGAATAAATCTCTCCTGGGGTCTCGCTTTCTTCAAGATGAGTCCCAGAAGAAAACAAGTGTTTTGAAAGATCAAAACACAGGGAGCTGGTGGGTTCATGAGTGTGTATGCAGAGAACACTTCCGCTGCAGAAAATAGCTACTGCTAATAATGACCCGGAACTGGAGATCTTGGGCACACAGCCACAAGGAGTGGGTTGGCTTTATCCTGAGGACCATCTGTAGCATTTGAGTTTATCTAACCTATGCGTGCAAGACTTCCTGCATATGTAGAGAAGTTTTCTTTTTTTTTTGACTCTGAAAAATAAAATAATGTCTTTATTAGTTTTTAAAAAAGCTGTAAGCTGGGCAGTGGTGGCGCACGCCTTTAATCACAGCACTTAGGAGACAGAGCCAGGTGGATCTCTGTGAGTTCGAGGCAAGCCTGAGCTACCAAGTGAGTTCTAGGAAAGGCACAAAGCTACACAGAGAAAACCAAATAAATAAATAAATAAATAAATAAATAAATAAATAAAACTGTAAAAAAACAAAAACAAAAACAAAAAAAACTGTTGTAACTGTGGTGATGTAGGCCTGTAGTCCCAGCATTCTGGAAATAATCCCAGAAGAGGCAGGAAGGACAGAAGTTCAAGGTAACCTTCAGCTACAGCTATGTAGCAAGGCAACCTGGTCTAGAGACTGAGTCTCGATAAAAAGAGGCTTCTTGACTCGTAGAAACATTTAATACGTCAGTTTGTTTCAACAAATCGTTTGAAGTTGTTTTTCTCAATTGAATTGTTTAAAAACTAAGATAATGTTAGGTTACGTTCAAATTTGGATTTGATTGTTGGAATTCTTTATGCATGTAAAGTTGGTAGGCAGTCTTTGAGTACATTGTCCTGGTTAGCCATTGTTGTCAACGTGACACGGCCTGGAGTCATCCGAGAAGAGAGTCCTCACGTGAGGAATTGCCAGGATCAGTCTGGACTGTGGGCACGTCTGTGAGGGATGGTCTTGATTATGAATTTGTGTAGGGGGAGCTATCCTGCTGTGGGAAACACCATTCCTCTAACCAGGAGCCTGTGAATGAGCGAGAAGAGCCAGAAATCACTGTTCCTCTAGGTTCCTGCCTCAAGAACTGCCCTGACTTCCTTTAATGATGGACTGTGACCTGAAAATGGAAGCCAAATAAACCCTTTCCTCCCCAAGTTGCTTTGGTCAAAGTGTTTTGTCACAGTGGTGGAAAGGGAACTGAAACGTGTGTTAAGAAAAACCCTTGCACGTGGGCTTATACGCTCCCAATCTTGGGGACCTGAAAGAGAATCAACCCGTAGAATTTATTTGAGCATCCAGCACAATTCAGTCATTACAAGGTCATTCCATCCCCTCTCACTCATCACCTCCGAAGAAGCTTCAGCCACACTCGGGCTGTGAAAAGGCACATCTGGAAGGACTATTTTAAACCTCTCTTGATGGCACGTGTTTGAAGATGATGCTGATTGTGTGCGGTGAATGTGGAACACAGACACTAAAATCATCTCCATGCTGAGCAGTGATCGTCTCTAGGACAAGGCTGCTGGAGGGCTCACGAGGTACCTCATGACTTCCGAGTTTCTCACTCTGACTGGGCCACTGGTTTCACCCTTATCCTTTTCAAAATCCCTTCTTATTCAGTCTCCAATTAGTGACAGCAATGTGTAACTTTACTTACTGAGGAAAACACCATTTTCCTCAGGTTGCTTTCCTGGTCCTGGCTCTCTCAAGGGTTGGAGGAGTCTTCTCAAGGCATAGAGAATGTATCAAGGGAAGGTGTTGGACTCCATGGAGGTCAACAGTCACCTGCTCCTGTATCCAGCATCAGTGAGGCACAAGTCAGGAGCACAGCTCTTGGTGCAGAGCATAGATGAATTTGCCAAATAATATGACTTCATGAGGTGGCTTCGAATTCTGGAGGTTACTAGGATTCAACACAGGGACAAGGGGGAGAGAGTGAAAAAAAAAGATGTAGAATACTTGGCAAAAGACTTGACTGCTGCCCTCCAGCAGGGACAGAGCAAAGCTTAATTGCTTCCTGGTTATTGGGTAAGAGTTGGTATCAGGGCTGGCATGTGGCTCACTGGTAGCAAACACAAGCCTTGGTTCCATCCCCAGCGTGGGAAGATCAACAGCCACCAACAGGAAAGTGTTAAAAAGCCCACGTCAGCTCCTCCGCCTGGTTCCTGGCTCCTACCTCAGAAGCAGACAGTGGTGATAACTGACCCTCAATAAACGAAAAAGTCACCAGAGTTTAGTTTAAATCAGAGACAACTTGAATATGAAAGTTGTCAGCTTAGGATTTATTTTAAAATAAATAAATCCAGCTAGAAATCAAATGTATAGACACCCCAACGTATTCCACATCTTCATACTTGTCTCCAAAACTCAAGCCCCTAATATTTCATCCTAGACCTAGGTGTGGCTGTTCCTCCTCCTCCTCCTCCTCCTCCTCCTCCTGCTCCTCCTCTTCCTCTCGTGCTAGGGATTGAAGGCAGTACCCCACATGTGTTAACATGGACTGTACCACTGAGCTACATCCCTGCCCTGCCACGCCTTCTAACTGGCCCCTTGCAGAGCTTATTGCCCTCCCCGCTTTTCTGTTAGTTTTCATTTCCTTTCACTCCAATATGTGGAAATACTAAACCAGGAAAAGTAGATTTTTTTTCCTGTCCTTGTAGATTTCCTGGTTGCTGTCGACTGACAGGGTGGGATGGGCAGAACAAGGGGTCTCAGGGAGAAAGCCACTCATTCACATATTCCTTCCCTTGTCTCCAGACAAGGTCAACATTTTGGTTCAAGCCACTGCTCCATGAAAGCAGGAGCCTCTTCATCAGTTCGTCTTACTCCCTCCCTCCAGGGACTCTACCTGGAGCAAACTCCTCGGATGAAGACTTAGCATCAGCCATGGTGTCAAGATATACAGAACTTCAGACACTGCTGAGGGAAAGGCTAGATCTGTAGCATTCTCCATAGCTAGATGACATGTGGCCATGGGGTCTATTCCCTCCTCATCTCCTAAGTGAAGTTCCAATGCCCTCAAAAGTGCTGTGGTGGCTATTCCTGGTCGTCAATTTGATTACATCTGGAATTAATTAAAACCCGAATGGCTGAGCACACCTGTGAGGGATTTTTTTCTTAATTAAATCATGTGTAGTGAGAAGATCCACTTCTAATCTGGATCTTTGAGGTGGGAAGATCCACCTTTAATCTGGACCACAGCCTATATAAACGACATGGAAAGAAGCTTGCTCTCTCTTTGCCTGCTTACTCTTGCTCTTGCTAGCAAATCCATTTCTTCTCTTGCATTAGAGCCTACTTCTTCAAGATTCTGATATATACATATAGATAGATAGATAGAGAGAGAGAGAGAGAGAGAGAAATTAGACACATACATACATACACACATACATAGATAGCTAGACATAGTAGATAGATGTATAGATAATGAGAGAGAGATACATACATACATACATACATAGATACATAGATAGCTAGACACATAGATATACATACATACATACATACATACATACATACAGACAGACAGACAGACAGATAGATAGATAGATAGATAGATAGATAGATAGATAGATAGATACAAGTACCTTCCAACTATAATCTGCAGAGAATATTAGCTACACTTGCAATGCTGGACAGGCATAGTGCCTCTTCCTAAAGCAACAGGAACACCCACCCCATAGTTATTCTTCACTAAAACAATTCAAGCTTTTCATCTGCCCAAATCACCAGCTGTGCACAAAGAAGGACCTGCAATCGCCAACTTGAACTTAACACAAGCGCTCTGCAGCTGCTCTCTTTAAATGTCATTTTAAGCCAGGACTGATAACCTGACACTCAGGAGGCTGAGGCAGGAGGACCATGAGTTGGAGGCTAGCCTGGGTTACTTAGTGAGATGTTATCTCAAAAAAATAAAAACACAAAGGAAACTCAAACAAACAAACAAAGGAAATCAATTTAAAAGTTAATGAAAGTAAAACCCCTATGAGAAAAAGAAAGCATCAAAAGTAGAAGCCACAGGGTGGGAGAGATGGTTCACTCTTGGTAACACCTGCTGGTCTTACTGAGGACCTGAGTTCAGTTCCCAGCACCATGTCAGACGGCTCCCAACCTCCTGTAACTCCAGCTCCAGGGGATCCAATGCCTCTGGCCTCACTAGAGTGTACAATACCCACATGCAGACACACACACCTACATATAATTAAAAATAGTTAAAAAAAATCTTAAAAATAAAATGAAGCCAGGTTTTGTGGCTCAAATCTGTAAGTCCAACATTGAGGACTTAGGAAACTAAGGAGAGAGATTGTGACTTTAAGCCTGACCTATATAGT
>CABHPH010000145.1:23960-39632 GCA_902168325.1 Peromyscus nudipes
AGAGCCGGGTGGTGGTGGTGCATGCCTTTAATCCCAGCACTCAGGAGGCAGAGGCAGGCAGATTTCTAAGAGTTCGAGACCAGCCTGGTCTACAGAGCAAGTTCCAGGACAGGCTCCAAAGCTACACAGAGAAACCCTATCTTGAAGAAACCAAAACCAAAAAACAACAACAACAAAAGGAAAACAACGTAGTTCAGACTAACACTTAGAACACCTGTTAAAGCTAGCAACTGCAGATGTCACTTTGTACCAGTTTCATACAGGTACTGAGGGGGCAAACCTGGGCCAATGGAGCGTGTTCCTTACTTCATACAGAGAGAGACACAGACAAACACACACACACACACACACACACACACACACACACACACACACACACACACACACACACAAGATTGTACAGTCTTTGTTCCTAGTTTTAAAATGTTGATGATGAGAGCATTTTTACAGAATAAGTATGCGCTATCAATAAGGGAAATCTGTTTTAAATTTACTACCAAGCTAATAGAAGGCAAATAGTCTTCTTCTTACATCTGTTCCTTCTAGCTCCCTTGGCTTCCACAGTTCCCATCATGTATAGCTTATTCTAAAGCACAGTGAAAATAGACATAGATTTTGGCTGTATCTGTCCTCCCACCCTTTCCTCCCTGGTGTGTGTGTGTGTGTGTGTGTGTGTGTGTGTGTGTGTCGGTAGGTGCTGGGGCCTTAGGCTGAATTCTCCTAGAGACCGAGCAGCCCTGGCAGGGATTTGCCCACAGGTGCATTTTAATGAGCTCTGCCTCCTTCTTTCTTTCCTTTCATGGGACCTAGCAGGGATAGTAATGGCTTGTAAATGAGTTCAAAGTGTCAACTAATTAGACAGGGCCCCTGGAGAGTAGCCAGCTGCTGGCTGTAAAAGGAAATAAAATAATAGGTCGCAGCAATAAGTCAAATCATTTCAAAGCTGATTTCTAGGCACCTTTCCTGGCTGGGAATAGTAAGTAAACACAGAGGGAGCAACCAAGACCTTCAGGAAGGGACCAAGAAGACTGGTCACTATTTGGGGGATCATCCTTCGTTACCAAACTGAAACTTGATCCCCTCACTCTGAGTGCTGTCCCCACTTACATTTTTCCTCTAAATTCATGAACTGATATTCATGAAAAGTAAAAACGAAGTTGGTTTTCCTGGCATCCAAGGGATTTTTTACTTTCCCTCTCTTCAACTCTCTCCAATACTTTCTTCCTGTCTTTCCCTTGTCTCTCCTTCTCTACTGACCAAAACAATCAGGCATTACCATATTTGGCTTTGACTCAATTCTCTTAAAAATCTCTTCCATTGCCAAGACTTCAGACATTAGGGAAATAAAGCTGTGTAAAATAAAGAAAAGGGGATCAGTGCTCATCAATGATCAATGATCCAAAGGTTCATCCACTAAGGAGAGCTTCTTAACCATGCCAGAGAGTCCATGATAAATCGGTCAAGTCTGATCTTTCCCTCAGATGCATAAGTTAAAATACAAATTATTGTGAATAATAACAATAAGGTTGAAATAAAGTTATCAAAAAATGTTTCAGAAACAAACTTCTGATGTAGAAACATGGTCTTGCAGTACATACTCCTGAAATGACAAGGTGGGACCATTCCCACAGTTCCAAAGCAGTGACGTCATCTTGAAAGCTCTTGACAGTGACTGTCACTGTGTTTTTACTTTTAATTTTTTTCTTTTTTTTCTCTCTTATTTTTGAATACAGGAGTCTCACTGTATAGCACACACTGACTTTGATCTCCCAATCCTCTTGCCTCCTAAGTACTTGGATTGTAGGCATGTACTATCATGCTCAGCCATTTTTTTAATTTAAAAATCTTATTCATTTATATAACAGATACAGTCTTCCACCAAAACTTTTTCTTTCAATGTATCTATAGCTAAAAAGAATCATGTATCTATTTTCATTGTGCATTTCCATGATGTAAGTTCCAGGATGTAGAAGGTCATAGATAAACAATTTCAAACATGTGAAGAATTTGGGTGGTTTCAATTGCAGATGGGCACCAATGGGCACAAAGTTATTCTATATACATCAATGTGTTTAACAGAATGTGTGAGTGTTGATTTCTAGTAATCAAATGACTTCCTGTGAATTTTAACTCAGTTCTGAATCCTCACCCACATCCAAGTCTTCCAGCCTGGAGGATGCTCTCTCTTTGCTAACACTTTCCTCCTGGCTTTATCAGATTTCCTGGTTGCTGCTCTTTCTTTTAGTGACTCAGTTGATTCTAGGTTCTTCTTTAGATCCTCTATTGTAATCATTTAATTAATTACTTAAATGATTGGTTTACTTTGGTCCATTATAGGGTCTCCAGAAATTGACTGAGAGGCAACTTCTCCTGATTGTGTCTGTAGGACAAGAATGAGTGCTAGACTGAGATACAGTTCTGTGGTAGAGTGCTTGCCTGCCATGTGGAAGACCTAGGTTCAATTCCCAGTGCTTCCTGAAAACGAAAGACAGGAGGTGCCAAATCTGTCTTCTTACTTCTTGCTCCCTGCTTTACAGCTTTTAGATCTTCCACCATTTATTTATTTATTTATTTATTTATTTATTTATTTATTTATTTGTTTGTTTGTTTGTTTGTTTGTTTGTTTCTCTGTCTTCTTGCCTTTTTTAGTTCATTTGTATTTTTTTAATTTTTTTTCTTGTTACTTTTTAGAGTGTGTTTGTGTGTGTGTGTGTGTGTATGTGTGTCTGTCTGTCTGTCTGTCTGTCTGCCAGTTTTTATTTTATTTTGTTTTGAGACAAGGCTGTTTAGCCAAGGCTGGTCTTGAGCTACTAAGCCATCTGCCTCTGCCTGTGGCTTGCAGGGACTATCCGTGTGCCACCACACCCTGCTGCCCCAGTTCTTGTAGCTGGGACCTGTGTACAAGTCTAGTTGCCTTGCTGAGTACTTCAATTGGAACTGGTTGGGAAGCTACTGTCCTGCCAAAATACTCCATCAAAATGTGCAGAAAGAAACCTGCTGTGATTCTGCCTATGATGAGATGTCTACTCGTCATAGAGGTTCTACTTGGATGAGATACCAAATCATGTACCTGGTATGAAAATATAATCTGGGAGCACATGTGGGTAATAGCATGGGCTGACTGTCTAGACACCAAGCAAACTGTGCAGAATCAGAGCCCACAGTAAAGGCATAAATGTGTAGTGTTTAATATCCCACATTCCATTTCTTCAGTCAGACTCTCCTATCAAGCTAGGTCTACTATGTCTGTGAGGGTGATTGTAGGCTCATTGCAAGGACCAACTCCACAGTCAAAATACAGGATCACATATTAATTTGAAAATTCTCACTTCAGAAACATAAGCAACATGAAGCTTGGTAGAACTCTTATTCCAAATATATCCTAAGTTACATGGGTTGGTCTCTCTAGTCCTTCGATATTTTCACTTATATAGGGAATTTGGGGGTAAGAAATTATTTCCCTTGGAGCCAGTAAGCTGGCTCAGCAGATAAAGGGACTTGCTTGCTAAGCCTGACGACAACCTGACTTCAGTCCCTGGAACCCACATGGTGGAAGGAGAGAGCTGATACCTGCAGGTTGTCCTCTGACCTCCACACACACCACAGTACATGGTGCACCCACATACGTGTACACACACATGTGCACACAGGCACACCTTACCAAAAAGTAAATAAACAGACAAATATTATCTAAGCAAGGAAATGATTTCCCTTGATAATTGATGGTTTCTCAATATTTCATTTTTTCCTTCTTCTTTGTTACCATATGTTAACTCTAAAAATTGTTGGGTTTCGCCGGGCGTTGGTGGCGCATACCTTTAATCCCAGCACTCGGGAGGCAGAGCCAGGTGGATCTCTGTGAGTTCGGAGGCCAGCCTGGGCTACCAAGTGAGCTCCAGGAAAGGCGCAAAGCTACACAGAGAAACCCTGTCTCGAAAAACCAAAAAAAAAAAAAAATAATAATAATAATAATAATAATAATAATAATAAATAAATAAATAAAAATTGTTGGGTTTCATTATGACATTTCTTGCATGTCATAACCTTTGGTCTTTCTCACCTACTGTGATGCTGTGTCTCTGTGCCAATCCCACTAGTACTTATCCTACCCCTCCTCATTTTCCTCCTCCCCTTCCTCCTCCCCCACTTCTTCCTCCTCCTCTACTTCTTCCTCCTCTCCCACCTCTTCCTTCTCCCCTACCTCTTCCTCCTCCCCCACCTCTTCCTTCTCCCCCACCTCTTTCTCTTCCTCCTTCTCTTCTTCCTCCTTCACCTCTTCCTCTACCTCTTCCTCTTCCTCTACCTCTTCCTTCTCCTCTACCTCTTCCTCCTCCCGAACCTCTTCTTCCCCTCCACCACCTCCTCCTCCACCTCTTCCTCCTCCACCTCTTCTTCTTCCTCCTCAACGTTTTCTTCCTCCCTCACCTCTTCTTCCTTCTCATCTCCCTCCTCCCCCTCTTCTTCCTCCTCCAACTCCTCTTCTTCTTCCTCCTTCTCTTCTTTTTACTCCTCCACCTCTTCTTCCTCACCATCTCTTCTTTCTCCTCTTCTTCCCCCCCAACATTTTCTTCCTCCCCCACCTTTTCTTCCTCCTCATCTCTTCTTCTTTCTCCTTTTTTCTTCCTCCTCCTCTTCTTCCTCCTCTTCCTCCTCTACCTCTTCTTACTCCCCCCTCCTCTTCTTTCCCCCTTACACTACTCTTTAAGGATTCTTGCGTGTGTCAGCTTTGACACTTGTGCACGAGCTACTTTAAGGCATGAACTAGGAGTGGCCATCTGCATCACACACCTGCATCATTCTTCAGAGCCTGTCATCCTTAAAGATGCTTATTGGCTAAAGATCCATGACATGGTCCACTGCAGGTGTGGTACTGGGACAGTCTAACAAGTGGGGGTACTCTTTTCTTCCTGGAGTGTAGCACCCTCATGATTGTGCTAGAGATGATATCACAAACCATTAATGTGTTTTGAATGTAATTTATCTGTAGTTGAGTTAAAATCGATGTTTTCAAAGAATTAAACTTCACCATTAACATTTAGGTCACAAATGATCCCATCTTCATTAGTAGTCATGACTGCTACCAGTTTCTTTTTCGTTATTGTTTGTTTTGTTGTTGTTGTTTTGGGGGGTGGGAGATGCAAATGTGACCCTGTTTTCACATCCTAAAGCTATAGGTTGAGTATGTGTATCATCTTGAGAGTAATGTGAGATTGCCATGTTGTCAGGACAAACTGCTTTTGGGAAGTTCATGGAACAGTGTGGTCTATTGTTCTTGAATTTCCAGTATCTATTTTCTCTATTGATCATGACAAATAAGGCTCCATGTTATTAAAGGTATAGGCTTGTCAGCTTCCTAGGATTCTCAATTATGAACAAGCCTGATATTGAGAAGGTTGAAGGCTTTCAAAATGGAGACTTCATAGAAAATGTAGCAGACCACCTTTAAAAGCTGTGCTTTCTTGTAAAATGTGGTAGGCCACTCACCATTCATACTCCTTATTCTTGCACTGTGAAGAATAATGTACATGACATGTTCTCAAACAAGAGGAAAATTATTTTTAAATAATTTAATATTCACCCATGCATGTAGTGTGTTTGGATCCAGTCCACCCCACGCCAATTCCTTTTCCTTCTTCTCCAAATCCTCCCCTACCCACCACCCACTTTTTCCTTTCAACTTCAACTTCTCTCTTGCTTCCTCTCAATGCCATCTTCTCCCTCCCCCCTCTTTAATTTGATACCCACCAAGTCCATTTAGAGTTTCCTGTATGTGCATGGTTGTGGAACCATTTACTAGAGCGTGGGGAATAGTCTCTTAGGGCCTGCATCCCTGAAGAAAAGTGACTCTGCAGCCATCAACTTCCAATAGCTCTCTCAGCTAGGGGTGGAACTTCAGAGCCCTTCTTCACCCCTGCTGGGATTTTGACTGGTTTCATCCTGTGCAGATCTTGTAAATGCAGTCCCAACCTTTGTGAGTGCATGTGTACAACTATACTGTCATATCCAGCAATTCCTGTTTTCCTGCAGAAATCTACTCTCTCTGATTCTTACAATCTGTCATACTCCCACATATTTTGTGGGAAATAGAAACAACTTAGATATCAAAAATGAATATATAAAATAAAAATTTAGACAGGATCTTGATATACAGCTCTATCTGCCCTTGAACTCATAGATCCACCTGATTCTGCTTCCCAGTATAGGGATTTAAAGGTATGAAAATTCTTAATGCTGTTCAAACAAAAGATCCTGCTAAAATTTCTCTGATTTGTTTCCTGTGTTCATACTTGAAGGGAATGCTAAATTTGAATTAGAGAGTAAGGAAAATAAAAATGTCAAAATTCAAGTTCATGGATTAGCCATGAATTCTATCTGTAGAGTCAATGAAAAGAACACCATGGTTTCCAAATGAGATGAGGAACCCTGACTCATTTGTAGGCCAAGCGGAGGTCACATGGCACAGTAGAAAGAATGGCTTGGGGTGTAGCAATCTACAGTTGTACCATCATTCATTTGTGTTTTCAGTTTGATGCGGGATGTTTTAGTGTTTGTTGGATGGTTTTGAAATGTGTGCATTGTTTATCAGGGAGCCTGAAACTGCTTATGATCTTGAGTCATTTATTCCCACTATGTCGAGCTTCTATTAACAGATAATTGGGCTTCATGTGTGGTTGGAATTAAAACATCTACCTTCAGCCACTGTCTACTGCTTCTGTGTGTTTTGGGGTAGATAGCATTTAGCCCTCTCTCACCTTGATTTCCCAAACACTCGTTTCTCCTGAGCCTAGGTTGGCTTCCTTCTTTAATGGTCCCCTCTGAATCTTCTCATCTGTTTCACATTCTACCAACCAGAAAAACAGGCATTTTTCTTTTTAACATTAGACTTCAGGGTGGTTTTCTCTCCATCTTTTCTACCGTGATGACCATGTCAAGTTCCATTTTACCTTCTTTTCCTAGTTCCTTATTATCTTTAACTGACTTAATCCCCATCTTTCCAGTTGTTCAGATTTTAATGAAAGAAGTATATGGAGTGTTCGTGTACATTATGTGCAATATGTTAGTTACTGGAGATGCAAACCTGGACCAATGGAGCATGTTCCTTGCTACATACACACACACACACACACACACACACACACACACACACTATACAGGAAAACAATATTGGACATTTTTCAGAGTGATGTGTAGGATGACAGGGGAAGAACAGGTTACCATGAGGACTGATAAAAAAAATGTAACCAATGTTATGGATGTAGGGAAGCCTAAAGAGACATGATGTTTAAATTGGAAATCAGATGGTTTATTGAGATCACTCAATGGCTGGTATAGGAATTAGGACTTGGGAGTGCACTTACTGTGTCAGAGTCCAGAGAGAAGAGCAGAGGAGGAGGAAAAGATGCAGCTGTAGTTTAACACTTCAGACAAAGCGTTTGAGTCCCATGAAGCTGCAAAGAGGCATGCAGAGTAGAAACATGAGCCTCACTGCTGTGGGATGTCTTTTTGTATGCTGTGAATACATGTGTTGCTCCCACTGGCTAATAAAGGCAACGTTGGCCTATGGCAGCTTAGAGGTAGGCAGGAAATCCAAGTAGAGATACAGAGAGAAGAAGGGCAGAGTCGGGAAGACGCCAGCCTGCTGTTCAAGGAACAACATGTAATGGGACATGGGTAAAGCCATCAAACACGTGGTGACACATAGATTAATAGAAATGGGTTGAGTTAAATTATTAGAGCTAGGTAACAAGAAGTTTGAGTACCTGGCCATACAGTTTGTAATTAATATTAAGCCTCGGAATAATTATTTTATAAGTGGCTGTGGGACTACAAGGCCTGGTGGGACTGGAGAAACTTCCAGCTACAATTGACACCCAGGGTGGGGCAAGAGTTTCCACTAAAACCTGATATAGCTTAAAAAGAGATTATAAATGTAGCTAAGAGCAGTTTCCTAGTTCATATCTCTAATGCAGGCCTTGGAACAGGGATGCCAAGATACAGAGGCGCCACAGCATTCAATCTTGAGCACAGCATGGTGGATTCCCACCACAGTACATAGAGGCATCTTCAAGCTACGCAGCACACTACATGGTGGATTTAGCTTTTGCTGATACAGAAAAAAACAAGGGTGGGGGGTTTTCTAGGCTACACACTGCTTGGTGGAGGCATAAACCCTCTGCTTCCCAGAGTTGGTGGTGAGCATGGCTCCCAGACCTGGCAGTAAATATACCTCTGCCATGTTAAAAAGCCAAGAGGGACAGAGTCAGCAGCCAAGGCTGCAGTTTTTGTCCTAGCCATGAAGCTTAGCAGTTTAAAATCTTTCCAGATCAAAAAAATGATTACAGATACACAATAAGAACAGATTCAAATGGAAAAAACTCTAGGTGGATTATAATATGTTTAAAAATATACATAGGCTTGGGAGAATAAAGAGAAAGTATAGACAGTGATATATAATTTTAAAATAATAAAATCCTTAGGAAGGGAAATAAGATAATATAAAGAAAATGAGCCACATGAAAGTGGAAATTACACAGAGAGTCTGGATTATGTTGTCGTTGGGATTTTGAGCTAGAGAGAAAAATTTGATTGTAGGGGCTACTAAGCTAAACCAATATGTATATTTTAAAGGTATCTTGACTTCAAAATTTATGTCTAAGGATATGTTGCTCTGGAAAAGAAGTTCTGTTCTGCTTTTGTTTCTACAGAAGATAAGAAGCTGTGGATTCCTTCCAGGTTAATACAGTTCCATCAAGGAAGACTCCCTTTGAAAGGGCTCCAGATGATCCAACATCCAAAACAGCTTCAAGGCAACTGGCTGAGATGATCCAGCCTCACAGACTACTACAGCCAAGATTAACTATAATTCTTAATTTTCTCAAGATCCCCATAAGATTGCCAGCACCCCTAATCAGCAGGAAGTAGTATGGGAAGCTACACCCAAATTCCCAAAATATTGTTTATGAATGTTTATTTTTATTTAAAGCAGGTTGATTATAAATGCAATCTCTTTCTAAAGAATAAAAGGGGGTATAGATATGACAGAATGAAAGAGTAGATTATTGAATCTACTTTTAAAGAACAACAACTTATTTGAAATGTTTTACATTGTTATGGATTTTAGTTTATTGATACAAATTTAAAGTTAATTTTGTTATACTGTATATATATTTCTACTCTTGTTTAAGGTATTATGCTTATGCAACTCATTTAAAATTATAATTTATAATTAAGAAACAGTTTAATAATTAGTCATCTATGAAAATCAAACTTATAGATGCTAGTTAAGTTTTCTAGGTATACACAGATATATTTCAATTAGGTAGGTAATCTTCAAACACGTCAAAGACCTACAAAATATGGCATTTAAAATATTTTAGGAACTTAGACTTTTCTAGCCTGTGAGACATGTCTGCTCCTGGCAGCACCAATTACTTCAAAAAAGGATGATGAGCATCAAAGAAACTCATTATGGTGTTTGCTTTTTTGTGGCAAAAGTTAGCCACTGGGCAAAAAAGTGCCCTTGCCTCGACTGCTTGACAGGATGCTATATAAACTGGACATGCAGGGCCAATAGGAAGGTGATCACTGAACTTTGCAAGGCAAGATGGTCCTTCAGGTTCCTGCTTCGCAGAGGAGATTGCCAGACATTTTGCAGGACACAGGGAAGAGCAACTGATAAACTTTGCCAATAGGCAAAACAATCCTTCAAATTTCCTGCTTCACAAAAATAGTCTGTCAGAGACTCTAGTTTTGTAGGCTAAAGATGGATGCCCCAATGTTGCAGAGAAACTTTGGATGACTGTCCAGGCAGCCAGATGTCTCTTTCATTTCTAAAATTCTGGAAGTTGCTTACAATGCACTTCCTGTTTACTTAGGTAATATTATATCCTTCTGGGGGTCTTTGATGGAGTTGAAGACTGGATAGTTATAATTGTGGTTTTCCTTAATCATGATAAAGGTAAATTAGATATGAAACTTTAGACTCACAAAAATAGGATGGATGATAGAATATTTTCTTTAATTTTACCAAATACAAATAGACTAGATATTGTAACTATAGTTCTTGCTTGATAACAGTTTTGTTATATATAGTTTTACTATGTTAAAGTTAAAACCTTCCTTTTTGATTAGACAGAAAAGGGGAAGTGCTGTGGGATGTTTTTCTATACACTGTGAATATATGTGTTGCTCCCATTGGCTAGTAAATAAAGCAGCTTTGGCCTATGGCAAGGCAGCTTAGAGGCAGGCAGGAAATCCAAACAGAGATACAGAGAGAAAAAGGGTGGAGTCAGGAAGATACCAGCCTGCCATCCAAGGAGCAACATGTAATGGGACATGGGTAAAGCCATGGAACACGTGGTGATACATAGATTAATAGAAATGGGTTGAGTTCAATTATAAGAGCTAGCTAACAAGAAGCTTGAGCAATAGGCCATACAGTTTGTAATTAATATTAAGCCTCTGAATTATTATTTTATAAGCAGCTGCAGGACCACACGGCTGGGTGGGACCAGAGAAACTTCTGACCACACCACACTCAGTGTGGGTTGGGGGTAGCAGTTCCCTAAGGCCAGTGGGGAATCTTTAGGAAGAAAGTTCAATTTGGGCAAAACCCTTGAATTTACTCTTTTAAAAGACTAGTCCAACCATGGAAGAAAACGTTTTGGAAAAGGGCATGAGACCCTGTAAGGAGACCCTTGGTAGAAACTCTAGAGTTGGCTCAGAGACAATATGCTGTCCCTGCAGGAAAATCAGAGTCCATGTGATCTGTCTGTTTTTCATTTATATGTTTCTCTACTCATAATACCACTATATATTTAAGATCTGGCTTCTAAAATGTCTGCTGCATGCCTCTTATTATTCCCATTTACCTAACTCAAACATCCTTTTCTTGCCAAGTGTTTGAACCTCCTCTACCCTCTTCCAGTCCTTGTCTAATTCCCTATCTCTGCCTTCAAGCCACATGCAGTTGTTAGTCCTCAGAAACACATTTGGTTGCTCCCCAATGCATTAAAACTATGTCCAAACTCCTTCTCTCTCTTCATAGCCTCCACGGTATTGGCTCTGTGGATACTTCCAGTCTCCTCCCCCTCAGGAGCTGCTATCACACTCTTCTACCTCATTTGCTCCTTGACTCGCCAACTCACAAATGTCCAGACATACCAAACATTTCCCTTGACCCCGAATGTCTTCATCTTCTGACTTACTCTGCAAAGCTCCTGTGTCTCAGGTTCATGTCAGGTCCAGCCTCCTTCAATTCCAGATGTCCCCAGCCAGAATTAGAGTTTTCCTTTCAGCGTATGTTCCAATCAACCTTTTTAACTCATTTCTGATCTCTCACGGCAGTATGCCTCCTGTTCAAGTCAGTGTGTCTGGCACAGGGTCTCCACTAGATCTTCTCCTGGGAGGCAAGGAGAACTTTCATAGTCATTTCTGTGTTACGTGTTGTGACTTGATTGTCCTTTCCTATTAGGAAATCAACAAACATTAGCAAGTTTGTAGGTATAAGTGAGAACGTCTTGGGCCACATACCCAAACCTCAGTCTAGCTCTGATATTGTAGATTCATCTGCTGTACAAAACCATTTTGTTAGCAACGTTTTTTTTTATTATTCCTGAATATGGATAAATGGAGTCTCAAAAAGAATACCAGTTAATAATTTTACTAAGAAATGCTGAATTATGTATTGAAAACTAAAAATTATCATTTGATAATTATTTATGGAATTCTGATTGTGTGGTAAAGGGATGTGTGTGTGTGTGAATGCGTGTGTGTGTGTGTGTGTGTGTGTGTGTGTGTGTTGTGTGATGCTAAAATCAAACCCATAGCCTCATGCACAATAAGTACATGATTCACCACTGAGCTCCATCCCGGCCCCCCACTGTGCACCTACCTGTCTCTGGGCATTCATCTGTGAATAAACCAGATCATTGTTCTGGAAACATTTAACACATGATTTCATGAGGTTGAGGATTTCTCCATTTATAGAAGAATATACATTTAGTAAACTGGAAACAAATTATTCATCCTTTCATTAAGATTCTATGTGTCTCTAATAATAACTGATGAAAAAATGGCCTGTGAATTTGAAGGAGAGTGGGGAGGGGTGTATGAGAGGGCTTAGAGGGAGGAAGGGAAAGGGAGAAATGTAGTTAAAATGCAATCTCAAAAATAAACAACAACAACAACAAAGAATCTATGTGTCACCTAAATCAGTAGTGGAAAAAGTAGTTTGAAGGACAACACCAAAGGCGGGTGCCCACTGTAGACATGTTTCCATTATATTAAAAATATGGAAGCAGAAAGATTGCCAGGATGCTGTTGATTGGCATTTGTCTAAGCTGTGATTATTTAGCATCATTTTACATGTTCTTTATCTCTGACTTCACTGAAGCTCTGAACCAGGAAGTTTATCACTTTCTTCTCAACGCTGCATTTCTCCCTGAGCTGGGAAACACCAATAGAAGTATTAAGCCGAAATAACTACATTTATTGAATTCCAATATATATTCAACATTGTATAAGACACTGCAGATATGAAAATTTTAATTCATCTCTCAAATAGCTTCCGGGAATAGTATCTTATAGAAAAATTGGATTGTTCCAGGGGAAACATTAGGAATATGTTTCTGAAGAAAATACTTTTATAGGAAGCACTGGCATATTTTCATTTTCAAGACTAATTTAAAACAATATTAGTGGCATGTACTAGATTTTTCTGAAATATGAGTGAGTGCTAAAAAAAAAACATCAATTTTCAGAACCCCTCGGGTCAGGTTAGGGAATATGTAAGAGGCCTTTGATAGACAAACATAAATTGTTAGGAAAAATATAATTAGGAAACGTAAAGAGCACTTTCCATGTTTCTCTGTATGCATATGTGAAGAAAGATCAATGGCTTCAAATCTGACTAGCTTTTATTTGTTTTTCAACATCTTTTCTAAGAATCGCCCTTGTGGAGAACATTCCTGAAGGCCTTAACTACTCTGAAGATGCCCCATTTCACTTACCGCTTTTCCAAGGCTGGATGAACTTACTCAACATGGCCAAAAAATCAGTTGACATAGTGTCTTCCCATTGGGACCTTAACCACACCCACCCGTCAGCATGTCAGGTAAGGCACATCCTCTGCAACTTGGATGGTTTTATGTGCATGTTATACTCCTTACTGTCTTTACCCTCAACAGGACCAGACCAGCTCAGTTTTCCAATTCCACCTTCCCCCAGAGCTCATGGACAGTTATGTGCTTATGCATTTAGGTAACTGTTCCATTGTTACTCATGTGTCATTCAGCTACTACAAGCAACCCAGTTATTTTCAGGGCAAAATCTTATCTTTCATCTTTGTCTACAAGAGGCTGTCTGTACAGAGCTGCTAAGAAGCAGGGCTGCAATGATGCCACCCACATCATAGCACCTTTCAACAGCATGGCCTAGAATTCTGCTCCATGTAGTATGTATGCTTACACATCTATATGTCTGCTGAGACATGTATTTGGTCAAATTGTGTCATGTTATACAATTCACCTTCATGACCTCTGAGCTAACTTCTTAAATAATCAAGTCAAACTTCCCAAGACAGTGTATATTTTTGACTCTGTCATTTTGGGGTAGATAAGAAAAAGATAATTTCTGAATTAAATGGTCTGAAGTAAAAACAAAAAAGATCCTTATAATTTTTAATATCTTTTTATTTATGTTGGTAAAAACCATGGTGGCTTGCATTGAGCTCCTATCCATGTGTATGACTATTGGCCTATATTTAAATGTCCTTTACGGGTCATGGGTCAAATTAGTTTTGTTGCTTAACATACAAATCATGTTGGCAGAACTTATCATCACTATTTATTGCTGTCCTAAAGTCTGTTATTCATCCAATTATACCGTTTGAACTATTTTTAAGTAATGGTTATCAGAAAATAAGTAAAAGCAAATAAAAATCACAACGGTCATACTGAAGTCTTTGAGTAAATTTATTAAGTTAAGTTGTGTTCAGTGTGTTCCTACTTTTATCATTTAAGCATGTGTTTCAGGGTTTATTGTTGCATAATCTATCACTCACAATTTAGTGACTGGGAAGACAAAGATCACTTACTTATTTGTGGTTTGGAGTAGGGTTTGACAGCCAGTAATTGGGGGATGAAATGTGTCGAGTGTCTGGGTCTCTCACTGGGTCTCTCTTAGAATTCTGTGAATGGACCCGAGTTAGGTCCATAAAAGAAAAAGAACAGAAGCTCAGAGGCTTGTTAACCTGGGGCCTGGCACTCCAGATTGCTGCATCCGTCATATTTATTGGTTTAAGTAAGCCATACACATATGATGAGAAGAGACACATCCAGGAACTGAGAGGACCAGTTAGTTGCCGTCTTTGGAAATGATACACCACAGGCCTCTTTCTGACCACAGCAATTCATTCCCTTCCACATGCAAAATACAAACCACTGCACTCCTTGAAATGCAATTGAATCCCTGCTGTGAAAGGATCACTGCTCGGGACCTGCATGCGCGATTCTCTTGCTTTGGAAACATGGGCTTAAAAGACTGTTCATATGCCCTAATGACACTCCAAACATACAGTGTCAAGGCAGGGATGAGATGATCATGGGCACTTATACTCTAAAGGAAAGGAAAGAGGAACACATCAGCCATTAGTCTCTGGTGAGGTGAGATCCAGCAAAGCACATATCTTGAGTTTTACAACTTTAGAAGCAGGAGTGTGTTCTAGGATCTTGCTGTGGCTATTTTGTTTCTTCATTTGTATTTTGTTTGTTTGTTTGTTTTGAGACAGGGACTTTCCAGGCAGCCTTGACTGTCCTGGAACTTGCTCTATAGATCTGACTGGCCTTGAATTCACTGAGGTTCCACCTCTGCTTACCAAGTGCTGGAGTTTAAGTCATGTGCCATTATGCCCAGCTAGGATCTAGTTCTTTACAAGTTGTTTCCCAGCCTGCTCATCTCATAATCTATGTCTGCCTGTGTATTTTCCTTTGTGCTGGGAATGGAACCCAGGGCCTTGGGCATGCCAGGAAAGTGTTCTCCTACTATAGAGCCACATCCTCAGCCCGTATTCTTCTCCCAGAAGAAGTTTCATCTTCTTTACACATCAAACCATCAAGTTTCCTGTATGTTCTTTGTTAAAATGATGGATTTTGTTTACTTTGGTTTTGGGGGACAGAGTCTCATGTAGCTTAGGCTGCCCTCAAACCTGCTGTATAGCCAAGCTGATCCTGAATGTCTGGTCCTCTTGCCTTCACCCTTCAAGTGATGGAATTGCTAACATAAGCCACCACATCTATTCAGTGCTCGGGATTGAACCCAGGGCCTCATGCATGCTAAGCAAGCCCTCTACCAACTGAGCCACATCTTCTGTCCCCTTTTCTCTCTTTTAAAGAAGCTACCTTTTATTTAATGGAGAATAGCCAAACATGACAGCTATTTCTAAACTAACAGAGCCTGCAAAGTGCTCGAAGGGACCATAAACAGCAGCGAGATGAATAGGGAGTATAACCCAAAGCACGTATCTATTATTACAATGCAGCTGAAAGCAAAATATACGGAGAAACTGTAGACAGTGGCAGACAACCAGCTCAGCAGCAGACAGACACAAATAAGCATGGTCTCTGGGATCTGTGTCCCCTCTAGATGAGAGGTGAGCTCGTAAGAATGAATGGC
>CABHPH010000147.1:0-36561 GCA_902168325.1 Peromyscus nudipes
ACTGAGCAATGCTAAATCACTGTTTCACAATTGCAAGAAAACAATCAATCACTGTGCTCTTCTTGAGAAATGGAAAATAAGGATAAAGCTCAATATCTATTAGCCTGGATGTTTGCTTCAGTCAGAAGACTTCCAACATTAGGAAAAGTGTTGTGTGTCCTGCTGGGGATCCAGAAATCAACAAAATTCTTGAGTCTAAGACAGAAACTGTACTTATTAAAAGAATGAGGGAATGGACAATAACCAGTACTTTATATGGCTTATTTGTTTTTATTTTTTTTTAAATATACCTAAAGGTTATAGATCATGGGACGCTAAACATTTGAAGATCCAGCTGTTTTTATACAGCTGAGACTCAGAAGGACAGATCATTTGCTCTGAGTTGCATTTCCATGTCTTACATATATTTCCTTGAATCATTTTATTTTATATCAGACTCTCTTTATAAAATTCAATTAATGTTCAAATAGATGTTGTTGCTCACAGAAGATACAATACAATTTATTAAATAAAATGAATAGTTGTCTCAAACTCCTAGCTACTGCAGTTATGTGTCATTGTGAGCTATCTTGTGAGTGCCAGGAAGTGAACCTACATTCTCCACAAGAACAGATAGAGTTCTTAATCACCAAATCAATTCTCCAGGCCCCACTTCAAAATTCTAAAATATTTGTGTAAAAGACATTTACAATAAAAAGCAAATTCAAGCTTTACTTATAAACATTCTTGATTCACAGATAGGTGGAGATTTCATAACAGGCATGACTTAAGCATAACTAAATTGTCTTATGCAACTCATAACATCAATGATAAAAGGTTTTTAAAACTGTACATTTATGAAGATTCAAAACTAACATCTACTATAACAAAAAATGTGATATTTGTCTTTCAAGGTATGGGTTACTGCACTTGGGATAATTGTTTCCAGCTCCATCCACCCACCTGCAAATTTTATAATTTCACTTATTTTGTACTTTATCTTATCCAAAGTTTCTTGTATTCTGAGAATAGAAAGATAATGATACAATAGGAATGTTCCCCTATACTTTAAATCCTACAAAAACAGAGGCATTTATTAGATGCATATATTATCCACATTTTATGAGTCCACTAAGATGTAGATATGCAAGTTTATATCCATGATGACTAAAACATAAAGGGACTCTTGTGGGGTATTGTGTTCCCCAAAATATTGTGTATGCTAATAAACTTATCTGGGGTCAGAGAACAGGACAGCCACAATATTAAACATAGAGGTTAGGCAGTGGTAGCATACGCCTTTAATCCTAGCATTCCAGAGACAGAAATCCCTTTAGATCTCTGTGAGTTCAAGGCCACGTTGGAAACGGCCAGGCACAGTGATATACACCTTTAATCCCAGAAAGTCAGCCTTTAATCCCAGGGCGTGGTAGTAGAAAGCAGAAACATATATAAGGCGTGAGGACCAGAAACTAGAAGCATTTGGCCTGGAGAAGCGGCCTGGAGAAGCATGTGGCTGGTTAAGCTTTCAGGCTTCTAGCAGCAGTTCAGCTGAGACCCATTCTGGATGAGGGCTCGGGGCATCCAGTCTGAGGAAACAAGACCAGCTGAGGACCCAGCGAGGTGAGATAGCTGTGGCTTATTCTGTCTCTCTGACCTTCCAGTGTTCGCCCCAGTAACTGGCCTCAGGTTTGATTTTATTAATAAGAACTTTTAAGACTCATGCTACAGACTCTTGTACTTTGCTCAGCTGGGATAACTATCCACATATAAAGAGATAAAGCTTGCATAAAAAATTAAGAAGAGGCTATATAAAGGATAGAAGAACAGAGTATAGGAAGAATCTAACTGAAATGAATTTTGTCGCCAAACTTTTGGTTTTACTTCATCTAGAAGCATCAAGTGGTGTACTGACCACTTCTGAAATCAGGATAGACCAAGCCCCTTGACTGGATCACAATGTACAAAAAATCATGTAGTTCAAACTTGGATTATAATTTTATTCAATAAAAAGTTAACGGAAAAATGTGTGGCCAAGCCATATACCCACTAAACAAGTTCATGGACATTATGTAAGGTGGAGCTATCATTTGCATGCCAATGTTTCTGATCTGGAGACAAAGTAAGGCTAGGAATCAAGGACATATGGATGTGAGAGAAAATTGGTTTACTGTGAAAAAGAAACTTTTATTGTGTATATTCCATAATTCCTAGAATATGTTACTGTTTTCTCTCTGTGGTAAATGAGATGCCCTGTGCATCTTACTCTATGATGAGAACAATTAAAGTTAAATTCATTCCCTTAAATATCTTCCATTGTATAAAATATCCTTTTTATATAACTTAACATAGATGGACAAAAATGCAATTAGAGTTAAATTGACTAAATGTTGCAATACTTCTATTTAAAAAAGTCATGATATGAATGCTTATGTGCTACCAAAATTCTTATGTTGAAATCCTAACCTCCATGTTGTTGATATTCCCAATGCAGAGTCATTAGGAGGGGGATACGCAGTGAGGGAAGACCTTGTGTGGCTGGAGTTAGCCTGCTTATGAAAGAAACCTCCAAGAAATAACTCCTTCCCCACACGAATGCACAGTAGACCTGAAGCTGAATATAAACCAGGAAGTGGGACCTCGCGACATGCAACTGCTCCGCAGCTGCACAATACTGAGAAATAAGTTTGTGGTGTTTAGCCTCTCACTACAGTGAATAACATTAGCCTGGCATTTTCAAAGCCCACAGTTTGATTTGCCACACCACAGCAAAGCTGAAAGCTGAACAAAACACAACAAAAACTCAGAAAATGAATAAAAGGTTTGTACTACATGGTATTGTAATGTAATACACTGACTAAATTACACCATAAATGATTCTAGTTCCATGAAAAAAATAATTTGTGCTTGTTTTTGAAAATTCAAATACATACTTTGAGATTTTCCAGATAGCAATTAATGTGATGTACTTATAGAAAAGACTGCCCCACCCCCTTGGCTCAATTTAGTCATCTGATACTAGATTGAGATACATCATCCCTTATAGAACACAGTATGACCTTATTTTACTTAATTAAACTTAAATGTTGCTGCCATGACTTACTTATATCAGAATGCTGGAAAGGAACATTTATTTGCACAGTGGGAGAAGGCATGTAGAGGCAAGCAGAGTGGATCACCTTTTCCCCTCCATCTCTCATTCTGATCTCCTTTCTCTTTGCTGCAGGGAAGCCACATAATCCCCAATGGAGAACAGTACAGAGGTGACTGAGTTCGTTCTTGCAGGGTTAACAGATGACCCAAAGCTCCAGATCCCACTCTTCACTGTCTTCTTTCTCATCTATCTCAGCACTGTGCTTGGGAACTTGGGAATGATAGGGCTGATTCTGCTGGACTCACGCCTCCACACTCCCATGTACCTCTTCCTCAGTCACCTATCTCTGGTGGACTTTGGTTACTCTTCAGCTGTCACACCCAAAGTAATGGCAGGTCTCCTTTCAACAGATAAGCTCATATCCCACAATGCTTGTGGCACCCAATTCTTCTTCTTTGTGGGCTTTATAACTACAGAAAGTTTCCTCCTGGCTGCCATGGCTTATGACCGCTATGCAGCAGTGTGCAAGCCCCTGCATTACACCACCACCATGACTACAAACACATGTGCTTGTCTGACCATAAGCTCCTATGTCTGTGGCTTCCTGAATTCCTCCATTCACACTGGGAACATTTTCAGGCTCTCCTTCTGCAAGTCCAATGTGATAGACCACTTCTTCTGTGATGCCCCTCCTCTCCTGGCCCTCTCATGCTCAGACACCTCTGTCAGTGAGATGGTGATTTTCTTTGTGGTGGGTTTTAATGCTCTTTTCTCTATAGTAGTTATCTTGATTTCCTACCTGTTTATATTAATCACTATTCTGAGGATGCACTCATCTGAAGGACGCCAAAAGGCTTTTTCCACCTGTGCTTCCCACCTCACTGCAGTCTCCATCTTCTATGGGACAGTCATTTTCATGTACTTACAGCCCAGCTCCAGTCACACCATGGGCACTGACAAGATGGCATCTGTGTTCTACACCATGGTCATCCCTATGCTGAATCCTATGGTCTACAGCCTGAGGAACAAAGAGGTCAAAAGTGCATTCGAAAAGTTGTGGGGAGTGCAAAATCTTCAGTAACATTCAGATTTTAATTTCACATCAAATCTACAATGAAAAATCTTCACTTTCTAAATATATGGAAAATATTGACTATCCAGTCCATATAATTCTAATTATTAAAATAATTGTCAGCTAGTTGTGAAGTTTAAAATGAAACTACTTTAAAAATAAGCGGTCTAGACAATGAATTAGAAGCAATCACCCATCAAGAAGGAATAGTAGATTTAGAGATTTCTTTAAATGAATATGGTCACATCCACTATCTCATGCTCATATACACATATACATTCATGTGTGCATATATGCACTACACACACATCTCTCCTTTTTGGAAACCTATGGGGATAATATTTACCAACTATACAAATGACAATACCTAGCATCTAGAACATACAAAGATCTAAAAAAAATAATAATGAACACCAAGAAAGTAAATAATCCAACTTAAAATCTGGGCATGGAACTAAACAGAGAATTCTCAAAAGAAGAAACACAATTACCTATCAGATGTTCTTCAAATATTCAAATTCTGAATCATGAGGAAAGTTCAAATTAACACTACTTTGAGATTTCATCTTACTCTTGTAAGAAAGGTTAAGATAAAAACAAAAGCAAAAGATAACAAATGCTGACATCAATGAGGGGAAAGGAGAATACTTTTTTGCTGTTGATGGAAGTAAAAACTGGTGTAGCCACTATGGAAATCAATATAAAAGTTCCTCCAAAAGCTAGAAATAGATCTATAGTGTGATCCAGTTATAGCTGTCCTGACACAGTACCAAAGGACTCTATAATCTACCACAGAGACACCTGCTCATCCATGTTAGATGCTACTCTGTTCAATATTAAGAAATGGAGAAAGCTTAGACACACATAAAAGATGAATGTATAATGAAAGTGTGAAACACACACTTATAAATATAATAGAATATTATTCACCTGCAAAGAAAAATAAAAGTATTAAATTCACAGGCAAATGATAAGGCTGGAAATGATCATTATAAGTTAGGTAACCCAGATACAGAAGACAATGATTGTTCACTTTCATATATGGATTATGTATTTGAATACTTACATATGTATGCTTATATTAAAGTGCCTAGAAACTAGTACGGGGCCATGATGGTGATGAGAGATGATTTCAGGAGAAAGAAAATGTAATATACATAGTCTGAAGGAGGAAAGGAAAATAATGGATGAGGAAGAATTAAAGTGGATGAGAGATGGGAGAGCGGGGTAAAAAAGAAAGTATGGGAAGGAATAACACTAAAAATTTTTGAAAATACTATATGAAATCCACTACTATAAAAGTAGTATGAAAGTCTCCTAAAATATATAGATATACATAAAGAGTTTAAATGCAATTACTCTGTAACAAGAAAAAAATCCCTCTCCCAGATATCATAAGTTAACAAATAAAAACCCCAACACTAGGTATAGATTATTTTTTAATTAATTTATTTATTTTTCTATTATCAGCTTGATACAGTATAAATTCTTATCCTAATAGTGAAATGTTTCATTGAGGCTTGCCCAGTAATTGAGTAAAACCAAAACTTATTATAAGCCACAGTCATCCTAGGGTCCCCCCGGCTATATAGCCTCCTTGGTTCTGTGGGTTGCAGTCTGATTGTTCTTTGCTTTATACCTAGAATCCACTTATGAGTGAGTACATACCATGTTTGTCCTTCTGGGTTTGGGTTACCTCACTCAGGATGATATTTTCTAGTTCCATCCATTTGCCTGCAAATTTCATGCTGTCATTGTTTTTCTCTGCTGCATAGTACTCCATTGTGTATATGTACCACATTTTCTTAATCCATTCTTCAGTTGAAGGGCATCTAGGTTGTTTCCAGGTTCTGGCTATTACAAATAATGCTGCTATTAACATAGTTGAGCATATATCTTTGTGGTATGATTGAGTATTCCTTGGGTATATGCCCAAGAGTGGTATGGCTGGGTCTTGAGGTAAATCGATTCCCAATTTTCTGAGAAACCGCCATACTGATTTCCACAGTGGTTGTACAAGTTTGCATTCCCACCAACAGTGGAGGAGTGTTCCCTTTGCTCTGCATCCTCTCCAACATTGACTGTCATTAGTGTGTTTGATCATGGCCATTCTGACAGGTGGAAGATGGTATCTCAGAGTCGTTTTGATTTGCATTTCTCTGATGATTAAGGATGTTGAGCATTTCTTTAAATGTCTTTCAGCCATTTGTGATTCTTCTTTTGAGAATTCGCTGTTTAGCTCTTTAGCCCATTTTTTAATTGGATTTTTCAGTATTTTGATGTCTAGTTTCTTGAGTTCTTTGTATACTTTTGAGATCAGTCCTCTGTCAGATGTGGGGTTGGTAAAGGTCTTTTCCCATTCTATAGGCTGTCTTTTTGTCTTATTGACTGTGTCTTTTGCCCTACAAAAGCTTCTCAGTTTCAAGAGGTCCCATTTATTAATTGTTGTGCTCAGTGTCTGTGCTGCTGGTGTTATATTTAGGAAGTGATCTCCTATGCCAATGTGTTCAAGTGTACTTCCTACTTTCTCTTCTATTAAGTTTAGTGTAACTGGATTTATGTTGAGGTCTTTGATCCACTTGGACTTGAGTTTTGTGCATGGTGACAGATATCGACCCAGGATAGCTAAAAGAATCCTGTATAATAAAGCAACCTCTGGAGGCATCACCATACCTGACCAAAAGCTCTACTATAAAGCTATAGTAATAAAAACAGTTTGGTACTGGTATAAAAACTGACATACAGACCAATGGAGTCAAATTGAAGACCCTGACATTAATCCATGCACATATGAACACCTGATTTTTGACAAAGAAGCCAAAACTATACAATGGAAAAAAGAAAGTATCTTCAACAAATGGTGCTGGCATAACTGGATGTCAATATGTAAAAGATTACAAATAGATCCGTATCTGTCACCATGGTATAGATTATTTTAGTTCCCAGTGGTTGGTCACTGGGTCATACATGTACCCTAAACATTATCAGGCTGTTTCAATTACTCTTGGTTACCTTTCATAAATTTGTGCTAAGATTCTATTGCTGTAGATACTCCATACTTAAATCATACGACATAGAGAAATCAAGCTGGTGTCAAACTAGAAGCTTCATCTCTACTCACTAGCTTTCATAGGTCCGAAAGATGCTTTTATGCTACTGGGGGAGAAAAGTATTCGACAGTCTTGCCAAGTTGTGACCCCAAGCTATGATAGTAACTGGACTGAAAAGACAGATCCACTGGGACAATAATGATATGATTGTTGTTAAAGTAACCAGTCACCTTCTTTGGGTGATTCTAAATCACACTTCACAAGACATAATTTGTGCCTTGTACCATTAACTGGGTCAAGAAAACATGACTGGCTAGGTCATAAGCCCTAGGGGGAAACTCAATTCTATTATTGTGCTTAATGAACATACTATTAATCTTCCCACTAAGGTCTTATTTTTATAACCACAAATTGGTGCATAGCTCAGCCCTCATTAAAGCCTCTTATGATAGTAGATGATGATTAATTCAGGGACAAAAACTGATCAACATGCCAATAATAAGAGACTATGGAATGCTTAGCTATAGATGGAACATCTATATCATAGGCACTACCCCAAAGCCCAAAGGTCATAACAGAAAAGGAGTAGAAAAACTATAAAAGCCAGAAGCAGGGGAAGTCTGTAGCAAAATAGTATTTACTGAATATGACAGGGCTGATATGCGTATAAACTCATAGCAATGTGACTGCATACACAAGATCAAACCAACCAAAACCCCAGCATGAATGGAGGAGGTGATCATTTAAACCCATCCATAGCTAAGTAGCTTTTGACAATATGACTGCTCGAGTTTCTTTCAGGAACGTAACCTTGAAAGACCACCCTTCTGGTTCAAGCCGACAGCCCCACGCCCATGCATGTAGCAGTCAGTGTTAAGCAGACTGGGTTGGTTTAAAAGGGAGGGCTGATGAAATTTAGAGAAAAAGTGATAGGAGGATAGGGGAAGAATTGGAAAGAAGGGAATCAGAGTGGGTTGGGTCAAATAATCGTCTGCATTTGTGGGATTCTCAATAAAAGTCTTTAAGATTTTTAAGTAAATGTCTTTATAGAAGCCCTTGCTTTGTAAGGTAGACGCCCATATTGCTGAGGCATTACATAAAACTAATATGCTTATAAGATAATTTTAATAGAAAAAAATACATGGATGGCGGGGCAGTGGTGGCACACGACTTTAATCCCAGCACTCGGGGTGAGGCAGAGCCAAGTGGATCTCTGTGAGTTCAAGGCCAGCCTGGGCTACAGAGTGAGACCCAGGACAGGCACCAAAACTACACAGAGAAACCCTGTCTCAAAAGACCAAAAAAATAAAAAACATGGAGATAAGAAAAATTAGTTATATGTGAGTAATACACATCAAAATATAACATTTACTATAATTATCAATTACTGAGAATTTTATTGTTATCAATAATGTATTAATGTTATAAGTTAATAAATATACAAATACTCAAAAACTGGGTCACATGTTTAAAATTTGTAATAAGTATTATTTTAATCTCAGTTATGGAATGCTTTAAAGCAGCAATTTAATCTTTTTCTAAATTTTTTTCATACAATGTATTTTGTTTATTTTCTTTTATTTCTCCTTCTCATCCCAGATCCCACTCTTCTCCCTACTGATCCAACTTCATGTTCTCTCTCTCTCTCTCTCTCTCTCCTCTCAGAAAAAAAATGAAAATAAAAAAACAATAAAACAAAACATGTCAAAAAATTAAACAGAAAGGCCACACACAAAAGTAATCATTGAGTTCATTTTGTGTTGGCAAACTACTCTTGAACATGGGGCCTGCCCTGGAGTATAGTTGATATACCCAATGAGAATCCATGGGAGAAACTAATTTTTCCTTTGCCTGTGGATATCAATTATGAATAGCTTCTTGTTTAGGAGTAGGACCCTCTGTCCACTTCTCCCCTTCAGTGCTGGGAGCTGAGACTCCATCTGGCTTGAACCTGTGCAGACCCTGTGGGTGCTGCCAGTCTCTGCATGTGCATGAGTCCTGTTGTGTGTGGAAGACACTGTTTCCACCTCTGGCTCTCACAATCTTTCTGCCTCTTCTTCCACTTACATCCCTGAACCCCGAGGTGAGAGGTTTGGTAAAGCCATCTCATTTAGGATAGAGTGCTCTGAAGGTTCTCAGTCTCTGCATATTGTCCAGTTGTGGGTCACCGTGCGTGCATCACTTTTTATGGAGATACTGAGGATACAAACTCAGGTCCTAATACTTGTGATGCAAGCACTTTCCTGCCTGATCCATCTCCCCAGTCCCTAGAAACATAATGCCAAACCTTAACTTAAACTGATGTAGTTTTCGTATATTAACCTGCTCGATTATAGGTGCCGGCTTAAATGTGTGTCTAGTCAAGGTTCGTTCTTAAAATGTTTGATTTTTGCTTAAGCTTTATTTATATTTGGAAACCTGAAACGGCAATTGGTTCTAATTTACAACCAGATAGAAGCAAGCGAACATTGAACAGTAAAGAGACTATAGATAAGCAGTACTGTGTGTTGTTCAAAGCTAGGACTTTTAAAAGAAGGATTTCCAAAGTCCTCACCATGAAGAAATGATAAATATTTCAGGAAATAGACATGTTTAGCATGAGTTTTGACCTAACACAATGTATGTGTGTACAGAAACATCACATAGTACCACACCACAATAATATGCACAATTCCTGTTTTTAACATTTGTCAGTGAAAATGAATTCATTTTATAAAAAGTGATAACCAACTTGATCCCCACAGACTAATAATTGGTTCTTTCCTAAGAAGGCAGGATGAAGAACTTCAGATATTCTCAGAGGGAACCTCTCCAGAGATCTCCAAGTCAACAAAACTCCCTCCAAACCTCTGTTCCAGAACCACCAGCCAGACTACACAGAATCTCATTGTAAAAAGGACATGCATTGAATGTCATTTAGTCCTTTGAATGGTGGTCACTTTTACCTGAGGATTTGCTAAAAGCCTTCAATCATAATTAAGGTAAATAGCCAAAGATAAAAGTCACATTTAATGATCTTCAAATGATAACCTCTCCAAGAGATATATCTCTGTGATTTGTCATTTATAGAAACAACCAGGAAATTAGATCTGAGATGTGATTTTATTATGTTGATTTTACAAATATGAAAGAAGTAGGTGACTCTTGCAAGGGCACAGAAAAAAATGAATGACAGATTTGGATCTTGGTTCATGTAAATATGATTTTACTCATTTTTTTCCTCCCTTACTGAGGTTGGAATCTTTGACCACTACATGAGAGAGAGCACCTCAGACTACTTATGCAACATTCCACACATGGTTCCATGATTTTGGACTGACTACTGTATGATGAATGTTCTTTCTTTTATAGAAATATCGTAAGTATCTATGTTGCAAAAACATTAAAGTGAGAAGTTTAACCATGTAGAAGCAGAGGGCTGTATGTACCTGCTCTGAGTTCCTTGAAAATAAAAAGATGTTTTCAAAACTGCTCTAAGTGGATGACCCAACAAATGTGAGCCTGAAGTATTTGTAAATGTCACAGTGTTCACTACAGAGACTTGGTGATTTGTTAGACAAGATGATTCTATCCCAAAAATGATAAACAAATAATAAGGTAGATAATACTTCGATTGGTTAAGTGGTGACTTTATCAACATCTGTATATAATTGCATCTCAGTGAAAGTTACAAACACAAATACCCAAAGAGTGAAATTATCTGTCTTGAAATATGAAAAGTTTCCTAAAAATGAATTATGCTTTAACCTACAATTCAGTCCTTATTCTCTCTATCTCATGCTGATTCTCAAGAACTTTTTTTTCCTCAAGCAGTTTGTGTAATTTTAGAACATCACATTTCTCAATATTCAGCTTTCTTGTTGATAAAGTGTAACACTTCTCTCACATATTTGAACAATCACAGACATACCATTCACATACAAATCCCTTGTGATATTTTCTAAGCCTTGTCTATCACCTCAAGTAGCTAAGGTGATCATTTATTTTAAGATTAGGTTGCCTCATCCAGCTTCGATACGAGGGTTTGCACCTAGTGTTATTGTGTCTTGTTATACTGTGTTCAGTTGATATCCCTGGGAGGCCTGCTCTTTTCTGAGGGGAAGCAGAGGAGCAGTGGATCTGAGGGAGAGGGGAGCTAAGTAGGGGGATTGCGAGGGGGCAGAGGGGGGTGGGAGGGATGCAGTTGGGACATATTGTATGGAAGAAGAATAAATAAAAAGAAAGGGGATAAATAAATAGTGTTATTTCACAAAAACAGTCAAATAAAGTATTTTCCAATATAGAAATTGCCACCAAAAGAAATCTGTGAAGTCACAACAAGTGGCACATAAACTGGAAATAATCAAACTTGGTCTCAATGATTTGGTTTTGCCAGGAAAGTAATATGGGAAAACATGAGATTTTTAAAAATGAGCTCTTTTATCCCAACTAAACTATTGTTTCTAAGGAAATTTTTATTTTTATAATGACCTGACTATTCAGCACCTTCTGCAGCAAGAGGCAGCAGGTCTGGGATGAAGCAGACTTCTGGGAAATGCTGACCACTAAAACAGAGCCCAGAAACATGGTCAGCATCCTCAATATAAAGACATACCTAAAGCCAGGCTTACTTCTGGGATATTGAGACTAATCTTCAATAAAGGGTCTCATTTCAATAAAGGGTCCAATACAAGTTATATATTGACATTTGTATTATATAAAAAAATTCATAAGGAAAATAGCATCCCAAGTCAGGCTACTTTTCTTTTTTATTACTTATGTTATTTTTTGAGGTTATAATATAATTGCATGATTTTCTCTTTCCCTTTCCTCCCTCCAAATCCTCCCATATACCCCTCTTGCTCTCTTTCAAATTTGTGGTCTCTTTTTTCAAGCAGAATCATGATGTGGAGAAAATCTAATGGTCTTTCTTGTACTTTGTAAAGTAAGAGAAGAGAGATGTCACTGGAATTGAGAAGCACTATTTCTAGAGATACAATTATGCTTATCTTTGTTTTTAATTTGAAAAGTACTTTGATATGCTGTTGTAGAAAAACTAAAATAAATGCAATAGTATAAATCTTTTTTTAATTAGAAATGAAAAATGACCAGGAATTACTGGGTATATGACAACAGTTGTAGGTAAAGAATAAGGATGCTCTAAGGAGCACAGGAGAACCCAGATCATCTTGGTGGACCCAGTGTTGAACAAAAGGAAAGTTAAGAGAGTGAAGCTTACAAAATTCTTGTGGTTAGAATCCTGAATGTGGCATACACCTTCATTAATCAAACTCAAAGACCATCATCTCACACTGACAATAACAAGATAGTTATCACTTGATAGACTGTGGTTAACAGCCATAATTTATTGTCTTTGATGTATATTTATTTCTCTTAATAGTACCTGAAAGTAGCCATCATTGTTGTCTTCAAGTTGAACTAAGTAAGATGTTTATGGAAGTTAGGCTAGGACCAGATTTGATAGGTCTTTATCTCTCCCAGGAACCTCATCTCTAAGTCTGCTAAATTCGATGGCATAATATTGTTCAGAACTGCCTATGCAGGCTGAGCATCCTCCCACTCTGCTTATCCATTACATCGGCTACCCAGAGTGTATATACTATGGTGTATCACATAAACCCATCTTAAACCCTCTTGAATGCTTATGGGTTTTCATAGTATCCATGGCAATATGTTTTTTCATTAGCATGTATATGTGCTAATGTAAACAAGCATGAAGCTATGAGGAAAAATTAAAAGGCAGTTCAGAACTTGTTAATTCTTTTTGGACAGCATTAATATTGAAAAGGGAATGATTTCATTTCCCAGATTTTGTCTGTTTTCTTATTTTACCTCCAAAGATGAGGAAATATGTAGCAAATGAGATGAAATTACTGTGTAGTCAATAACTTGTAGTTCATTGTGAAACTCAAAAATTTTGCTGTTTGAGCCAAAGAAGTTAATGAGGTGAGCTAAATTCAATTTTACCTAAGAAAATTCAGACCTAAAACCTCAGAAGCATAGGGTTAAAACTTGGAATAGTATATAACTGAGAATCCTACTCAATATTTGTGTAAATATAAATTAGTCAGCATATTTAATTTCATAATTACCATGACTTGAAGAATAAAATAAAACATATTATTGAGAGAAAATAGAGAAGTTTTTTTGAATAATTCAAAAGAGTCAGTAGTAGTTCTTGACAGGTGAGTGACAAGGAAATGTTAGATTTTGCTAAAATAAGGGAAAGTGGATTAGCTGACAGAATTATCCATAAAATTCATACTCAAATTTATTAATTTGCATCGCAACAAATATATAAAAATTTTAAATATTGTATTCCATTAAGAGTCCTTCAATATGACGTGTGTAATTAATTCACTCAAGCTAGTTTTAAAGTCTATGCTAGTTTCATAGAATGTAGAAGTACAAATTGGGGTGGGTAGAGGGGTGGGAAGGATCTGGCAGGAGCTGAGACAAGGGGAAAGAATATGATCAAAATATACTGAGTGGAAAACTATATTAAACTTTTTAAAATATAGTTTATATTTTTCAAGTTCAGTGGAATTTTCAAATCATCATGACCCTCTTTTCCCACTGCTACAGAGAATCTAATGATTATAAGACAACAATGATGGAGAACAGGACAGAAGTGAGAGAGTTCCTCCTATTGGGACTCACTGATGCCCCAGGCCTGCAGCTTCCCCTGTTTATCACGTTCCTCCTCATCTACACCATCACCCTGTTGGGGAACCTGGGGATGATCCTACTGATTCTCTTGGACTCTCGGCTTCACATGCCCATGTATATTTTCCTTGGTAATCTTTCTCTGGTGGATTTTTGTTACTCTTCAGCTGTCACCCCCACTGTCATGACTGAGCTTCTTGTAGGAGACAAAGTCATTTCCTACAATGACTGCGCTGCTCAGATGTTCTTTTTTGCAGGTTTTGCTACTGTGGAGAATTACCTGTTGGCCTCAATGGCCTATGATCGCTATGCAGCAGTATGTAAGCCACTACACTATGCTAGCACCATGACTAAAGATGTGTATACATGGCTGATTATTGGCTCTTATGTCATCAGTTTCATGAATGCCTCCATCCATATTGTGGATATATTCACTCTTTCCTTTTGTAAGTCCAATGTGATCCATCATTTTTTCTGTGATGTTCCAGCAGTCATGGCTCTCACTTGTTTTGATAATCAATTTAGGGAACTGGTTCTTCTTTACATTGAGAGTTTCAATATCTTTTTTGCTCTCATAATTATCTGGACATCTTACATGTTAATTTTTGTCACCATCTTAAAGATGCACTCAGCTGTAGGACATCGAAAAGCTATATCCACCTGTGCCTCCCACTTCACTGCAGTGTCTATTTTCTATGGGACTGTCATCTTCATGTATTTACAGCCCAGCTCCAGTCATACCATGGACACAGACAAAGTTACATCTGTGTTCTACACCATGGTCATTCCTATGCTGAACCCTCTGGTCTACAGCCTGAGGAACAAGGAAGTCAAGAATGCATTCTTAAAGTCAATACTATATTCATGAAGGTAAAGAATTCATTCATTTGCTGAAGGGAAAAATTTTAGGATTTTAATTTAGCTTTGTGAGTTACTCAATTCCTAGCTTCATTCTTCTCAGATATCCTTCATGTACTGAATTAGAGTTGATGTCTACACCAAATTCAAGTAGATGAAATAATATCCTTACTTCTTCAAAACTCTTAAAAAATAGTTTAAACAGAATTGTATACTTGAATGATATAAGATAGCTTAAGATTTTCAAAAATCTCATTAATAATACTGTTATATCGCTTAAATACTTGTATTTTTCCTACTACATCTCATTGCAAAAACAAATAAAGCAATTTAAAGATAAATACTATAGACAGAAGGAGTACATGAAGGTGTTTGTGATGTGCACATGAATGAATTTTATGGAATTATGTACATAATGTGGGTATTTGTGGTGCTTAATTTTATGTGTTCACCTGCCTGGATTAATGGTGTATCTGTGATCATATTTCCAAGAGTTCAAGACTCTAGCATTAGAAGCAGTTAATTTAGAAACTAAGACAGCCTCTCATCTATGTAGTTGGGCATGATCTCATGTCTTAGAACTCAAAGAAGTACATAAACCCCTCTCTCTCCCTCTTCCTTTATGCCTTTCTCTCTCTTTCTTCTTCTCTATCCTTGCCCTGCTCCCCCTTTGCACTGAGAATTCATATCTTCTCACTCTTAGACATCAGAATTGATGATCTGGTCCTGACTGTTTAGACTTTGACCTTCAAGACTTACACCAGCCACATGTCATACCCCTTTTCTCGGGCTTCTGAACTAAGATTGCATTAATCACCGGTTTCTGTTCTTCTCAAACTTGAAGACATGATATCAAGATACATCCTAACCTCCAAATCACATGAGTCAATAGTCACAATAAATATCCTCTTATTTGTCCATATATATTATATCCAATTGACTCAGGAGAACTCTGGAAACTACAAGGACATTTAGTAAGTATGATGTTCTGAATGAGAAATGTCTCATAAGGGCTCACCTATTTGAACACTCTGTCCCCAGTTGGTGGCCATGCTTGAGGAAGTTTAGGTAGTAGAGTCTTGCTAGATGAAGTACATGCCTTGGGAACTTGAGTGTTCATAGCCTTGCCCAATTTCCAATTTTCTTTCTACTTAATGTTTGTGATTGAAGATATGATCTTTCACCCCCCAGCTCCTTCCACCATGCCTGCCTCTTGTTGCTATGTCCACTGTCATGATGGACTTTTATCCCTCTGAAGCCACAATCCCAAATAAACTTTTTGTTCCATAAGCTGCTTTTGCTGATTTGTATTTTATCGCATCATAGAAAAGTAACTAATATAGTGTTTATAATCAAATCTCTCAATTGATTTATAAAAATGTAACATTTGAGTAATATTTATTTCTCTCTGTGTTGGCATAGAGTCTTGAGTTAAAAAAATAATCAAAATTAAATGATATTACATGTATTTTCTTTAACATTCACAGATGAAGAATTCTGAAATTTCCTATGAATTAATATTTCTGCTGAATTATGTCATTTTTTATAACCATGGCACATTTATACTTGAAATTTCAAAAGGTAAAAAAATAAAAGCACAAGAAAATGAAGGGCCAATTGAAATATTGTAATGTATTCATATATTGTTAAGCATTGGCAAATGGCGTTTGAATCAAGCTGAGAAATTATGAGGTGCAATTTTAAGAAAGTGTGTTGAGAACGTTCATGACGGCCACTCATTTTTAAGTAAGTTCTTTTGTCAATCTCACGATCTTTTTCCTCTTTGGTTTTCTTCTTTCTTACATCAATCAGTCTTCTTCCTTTCCTTTGCATTTGCTCATCCTGTAAGGAGCGTTCTCATTCCATTCAAATCTGCTTCAGTTGCTGCTTTCGCATAGATCCTCTTTGACACTTTTTATGAGCCAACTATTCTCCAAAGGCTACCTACACTATCCCATTCTCCTGGATCACTCTCGATGCTTCTTGTTTTATTCTTGTTTTTAATTTATCTTTCCAAATAGAATATAAAATTCACAAGAGCAGAAATGTAACCGTTTTTCACTTGATTATCATACTTGAAATAGATTTCTTAGATTCTTCAAAAACTAATTTTAAATTGAAAGAAAAAATAATTGATCTTTAGTTTAGTTAGTCCAACTTGATAAACATTTGGGTCACTGGTTGTGATGTCGATTTATGAATATTATGATATTTAGAACATTTAAAGAGACACTGCTAAATTTCTGCTATACAGAAACACATTTTCTATGCTGTCACTCACTTCTCACTCTCCTCGCTTTTAAAGCAATTTTCTGGTAATTATATTATAAAGTAGTTCATTTCAAATCTCCCCATAACTCTACTAGAAAGCAACAGGCCATTAAGTGGCAAGGAATTGATCCAATATAAGTGATAGCTAGTAATTTATAAGGAAATGTTAAATATGAAATTATTTAAAGGATTCATATATAGTTGGTCTTTAGAAATTATAACAAAACCACAAATGGCACAATTAACTGAAGTGATTCTAAAAGTTACATTCAGTATATTGATATAAAGTACAGTGTGCATGCTTTTATCTTTTTGTCTTCAAGGAGCTCTATAATTTCCAAAGCCTAATGTTGCTTCTGGATGACCATGGGGTGAGCACCTTTACTCCCTCACTCCCTTCAGTGTGATATTCTGCCTCACCACACCCACAGAAGCAATGAATTACAAATAGTGTGGACTATAGCACTGATCATAAGCCTAAGAAATATTTCCTCTGCTTTAGTAGTTTTTTCCTCCTGTTATTTTGAGACAAGCACAAGAAACATTAGAAAAGGGAATCATTGCTATGACTATTTCTGACAATGTAGTTCAGAAATATTAACAACTAATTCATAGGAATAGTTTAGAAAGGTTTAGAGAGGGAAGCTAGAGGTGCCTGAGAATGTTACAGAGCATAATGGACAATTATAGTGGGAGTTCAGATAAAAACAACAATAGAACCACAAACAATAAAGGCAGTGATCGTGAGGTTTCAGGTGGAAAAGATGACTCTATCTGGAAATAGATTTGTCATTATTTATGTTACACTCTGACAAAGAGTGAATCTACATTTTGTTCACCTGCTGAGACTTTGTGTAAGGCTGAGTTTAAAGGTGACAGACTAATAAATCTGGGTGAGGAAATTTCAGAGCAGGAAAGCATTTATTCTGTAGATGGGTATTACCAGCTACTTTTTAAAAAAAAAAACATATTTGCAGTAAGAACTAGAAGCAAAACAGAAAGATTTGAAAAACTTCTCATATGACCAGAAGAGTGTGGAAAGTTAGCCCCAAGTACAGTGCAGTAAAAGAAGAGATTTAGTATCATTAAGTAGAATTTGGGGACCAGGGAGCTGACTTGGTCAGTAAAATACTTGCTGCACAAGCATGGAGACATGAATTGGGGTTCCCAGAACCACTGCAAAGTATCTGTAATCCCATCACTCCTACAGCAAAACAGGATTAGGAGACAGGAGAATCCTTAGAAGGCCACAGGCCAGGTACCCTCATGTACAGTATGGCAGACAACAAGAGACACCATCACAAACAAGGTGGAAAGTGAATACTAACATCCAAGGTTATCATCAGTCTTGCACACAGGCAAACACATCACACACACACACATACACATCAAGTTAGATGTTTAGGTGTTCTGGCCTGGAACAATAAGAAAGATGTCTTTAGAGGCTCATCATCTACTACAGGATCAAGGATATAAAAGTGTAAGTGCAGTTAAAAGACTACTTTAACAAAACATCATGAAGCACTCTGCTGTAGTGGGAGTTTGCTCCACCCATGACCTTGGACTATCTGGCTTGACAGAGGCAGTGCTTCTTATCTGCCTACATGACCTCTTAAAAGGGAAGAGAAAGGGGGTCAAGCTCTCTTGGGTGGTGAAGACCAGATCAGGCAGTGTGAAGCAGCATGTGATTGGTCCCCATCTTTCCAAGGACTCTGAAACTGGATTTATCTTATCCTGTATCAGTGAGTGTGTTTTCCCCATAGAACCCCTTAATAAATTGGTATATATAGACCATTAAGGCTCTCATTACACCCTGCTACACAAAGCTACCCAGAGAAGTGTTTTGCAGTGTTTATCCATGCATTCAGCCACTCACAGACACTCTAGCCACAGCCAAGATATATATATATATATACATCTATATATATGTATATATATACATATATATAATGTATATTTCTTTCAATGATGTCAGACCCTGGTATCATCTCTTTGGTTTATAACATGTTAGCTCCAGCATTTCTCTGTTTAGTTTTTGTCTGGATGACCTGTCCAGACAGGATGGAGCAGAAAGATGAATTCTTTTTTCTACTCATTGATGAAAGTGGAGTATTGGAGTCTATCACTATTTGTGTGTGAGGGTTAATATGTGATTTAAGCTGTAGAAGTCTTTCTTTTACAGACATGAGTGCCCTTGTGTTTGGGGCATAGATGTTAAGAACTGAAATGTCCTCTTAGTAGATTTTTCCTTTGATGAGTATGTCGTATCCTTCCCTGCCTATGCTGATTAGTTTTGGCTTGAAGTTTATCTTTTCAAATGCTAAAATGGCCATACCAGATTGCTCTTAGGTTCATTATTAGAATATCTTTTTCCATCCTATTAGCCTGAGGTGATGTCCTTGATGTTAAGATGTGTTTCGTGGATGGAGCAGAAAGATGAATTCTTTTTTCTACTCATTCTGTTAGTCTTTTTATTGGGCATTTGAGATCATTGTTGTTGAAAGTTAACAATAAGCATTGTTTTGGTGGTGGTGGTGGTGGTGGTGGTGGTGTGTGTGTGTGTGTTTCCCCTCTTTTTATTTGCTGATTCAAGATTATCAATTCCTTTTGTGTTGAGGGTGTGTTAACCTCCTTAGATTAAAGTTTTCCTTCTAGTGCCTTCTGTAGGTCTGGATGAATATGTAGGTCTTATTTTCTCCATCTGTTGTGATTTAAAGTTTTGCTAGCTATAGTAATCTGGGTTTGTATCTGTGATATCTTAGAGTCTGTAGAACATCTGTACAGGTCTTTCTGGCCTTTAGAGTCTCCATTTAGAAGTTAGATGTTATTCTAATGATTCTACCTTAATATGATATTTGATCTTTTCCCCTGCAGCTTTTAATATTCTTTTTGTGTTCTGTACACTTAATGTTGTGATTATTATGTGTTGAGGGAATTCCTTTTCTGATCCAGTCTATTTGGTGTTCTGTATGCTTCTTATACCTTGGTAAGTATCTCCTTCTCTAGGTTAGGGAAATTTTCTTCTATGATTTTGTTGAAAATCTTTTCTGGGCCTTTGACATGGATTTCATCTCCTTCCTCTATTCCTATTATTTGTAGATTTGGTATTTCCATAGTGTCTCAGATTTCCTGAATGTTTTGTGCCAGGAGTTTTCTAGAACTGACATTTTCTTTGATCAACGTATTCAGTTCCTCTAACATATCTTCAGTGCCTGAGATTTTCTCTTCCTTCTCTTGTATTATGTGGTGAGGCTTGCCTCTGAGGTTCCTGTTTAAGTTCCTAAAGTTTTCATTTCCAGATTTCCTTCAGTTTTTGTTTTCTTTATTGATTCTATTTCCACTTTCAGGTCTTTAACTATTTTTTTATTTCCTGCTACTGTGTGTTTTTATAGGTTTCTCTAAGGGATTTATTGATAACTCTTTAAGGATTTCTATCATAGTCATAAAGGCTATTTCAAGGTCTTTGTCTTGTCCTTCATCTATGTTATATTGGGCCTATTGTGGTAGGGTTGCTGGACTTTAGTGAAGACATATTGTTATTGAATTTTTTATGGCTGACATCTAGGCATCTGAGTTTGGGATGACTATAATTTTAGATGCTGATATCTGATCTTGTCTTTGTTGGGTGTGTGTTGTTCATTGGTTTCTGTTCCCCTCTTCACTTCTTGGGAGGGTGTTGTCTGGTAGGGATCTTGTGGTGCCTGGTAGATCTTCTTCCAGGATCCTGCCCAGGTGTAGCCACTGGAGATTCTGGATAAAATGTGGTTACTATGTACTGGAATCTGACACTTAGGTATGTGGATGGGCTAGGAGGGAGGGCTAAGGGGTCCACTGGAGGAAGGAAGGCAAGGTGTTCCACCAGGATCTGCTTAGTCTACTGGAAATTGGGACAGAAAGTGAGAAGAAGCCATAACAGTCTGCTACAGAACTGGGCATGAAACTGGGAAATCTGATGTGGAGAAGAGGAGGCAGAATGAAGATCTTTAGCTCACCTATCTGCTTTGCTGGCAGGCTTGGCTGGTGTGTTCCTGGGGAATGCTTTTGGAGTTTGGGGTTGGAATAACAGGATGAACGGGAAGGAAGCCTGGAGGAGAAGAGTTGTGTGATTTGTTGGAGATGGTGACAGAGAGGAGGGGGAGGCCCCAAGTGGTCTGCTACAGAGTTGGTGGTAAGACTGGGGGGTTGTATTTGAAGGAGAGATGGGAGAGATGATAAAGAACTGCAGTTAGCTTTCCTGCTTCCCTGGCCAGCATGGATAGAGGATTCTCCCTAATAGTTTTTCTACAAAACACAAATGATGCTGGCCAGAAAAAAAAAAGGCTGTCTGACTTGGGCCAAGTCACATTCTGCCACCAGCTTCATAGCACAATGAATTTAGTGGCCAGTTCATGAACTGGCAATATCCTGGGCACTGGAACCATCAATATTCACTCAATATTAGATTAGCACAAATCTTTCTCTAATTTTCAAGGTAACATTTGCCTACTTCTCCATCTTATTGTCCAGCAAATAAAGTTTTGGTCAATGTAGTGCTGATATTAGGGCAGTGGGATTGAAGATATCCATCTACTCCCTAGGTAATGTGATCCAGCATGTTGGTTCACTGTGACTGACATGGGAACAGAGGCTATGAGACTATGTATAACAATGAATTTTACTGTGGTGATCCCAATACTAATTTTAAGACTAAGACTTTGCCTCAATTATTTCTCTTTCCTGAGAAAATAGTGTCTTACATGTTGTTCTGTAGATGAATTTCTAAATGTCTTATTAAACAAAAAACATGGAGCCAAATATAAGGGTGAAAGCCTTAGAGATCAGAGGAATAGTGAGAGCCACCAACCAACCTTATCTCACCAGCTATGCAGCTCCCAAAAGTGAGACACTTCCTGTCTACCCATGCCTTTATTGCCTTGCTTTTCTGCCCTCTCATTGGCTCTTAGCCCAGCTTCCTCACTTCCTTGTCACTGCCTGTCTGTACAGACCTCCAGGTCTCTATGGTTGGTACTGGGATTAAAGGCGTGTGTCACCATGCTTGGCTCTGTTCCCTAGTGTGGCCTTGAACACACAGAGGCCCTGCCTGCCAAACAATCAGATTAAGGACATGTACTGCCATTGCCTGACTTTTGTGTTGATGGCTTGCTATTTCCTCTGATCTCCAGGCAAACTTTATTTATTAACATACAAATAAAATATCACCATATTTCAGCACAAATAAAATATCACCACACAAGGCATAGTTTTTTTATTTTATAATTTAATTTAATTTTACAAATCAGCCACGGATTCCCCTGTCCTCCCTCCTCCCGCGCCCCCCACCCTCTTCCCAACCCAGCCCCCATTCCCATCTCCTCCAGGGCAAGGACTCCCCTGGGGATTCAGCTCAACCTGGTAGATTCAGTCCAGGCAGGTCCAGTCCCCTCCTCCCAGGCTGAGCAAAGTGTCCCTGCATAAGCCCCAGGTTCCAAACAGCCAGCTCATGCATTAAGGACAGGTCCAGGTCCCACTGCTTGGGTGCCTCCCAAACAGTTCAAGCTAATCAACTGTCTCACTTATCCAGAGGGCGTGATCCAGTTGGGGGCTCCTCAGCTATTGGTTCATAGTTCATGTGTTTCCACTAGTTTGGCTATTTGTCCCTGTGCTTTTTCCAATCATGGTCTCAACAATTCTCAATCGTACAATCCCTCCTCTTTCTCGCCGATTGGACTCCTGGAGCTCCACCTGGGGCCTGGCCGTGGATCTAGTTTTTTTTTAACCTGTTTATTTTTTAGCATTCCTGAAAGTCTTTTGTCTGAAACTTATTCAGATTGGCATGTTTACAGGGAGATGATTCTAACATAGTTGGACTCAACCACCATCTTATTGTACATGGCTAAATTTTCCATTTAACCTAGCTTTGTAGGTGCTTGGAAAGGTACTAGAGTGAAAACCATAAAGGCTCAGGAAAATGCTAGCCTAACAACCACTGCAATGATGAAAGGAGCCATTTCCAAAGAAATACAACTATTCCTCTAACAATTCCCTAGAAGAGGCCCATTTAGAGTTTATGCTTTTATTTCATTAAATACAGTTAGCTGAGTGAGGAAAACCTCTGTACTTAGAGCACATGTTCAAAGAGCAGCACTATTTAACATTGCAACTTTCTAAAATATAAATATCAGTAGGGGCAAATAACAGTCTAGCTAAACTTTTTGTTTTTAACATGAGAATTATTCTTTAATCAGAACAACTGAAGGACATCAGAAGTCTGTGTTACACCCCCCACCCCAACCTCCCCAAAGGGTGTTGTGGAAACTGTGAGCACATGGTACAGTGTGCTTGGGGATTTCATAAGACAGAAAAGGAAACTTTTGAGATAGAAGATTCCATCTGTAGGTCCGTTCCATTGCAGCCTCAGAGTGGTAGATAGCAGTGGGGAGGTGGTATGTTGATACCCTTATCTGAAGTGTCCAGGATCCTGTCAGCCCACAGGTGTTATCAGTCAAGTTACTCTTCCTGTCTGAAGTTTCTCAGCCCACCTAAGGTGTTTAGGTCATTAACCCTGCATTCAGAGCCTGCGATAGATATTTTAGCAAACATATTGTTAGACTGGACAGAAACCAAGCAAACATATGTGGAACAAAGGAGTATTGAGGAGAGATGACATTTTATCCCCAGTTAGAGGAAAATAGGCCTGGAGATGCCAAGGAGAAATAGTAGGAATCAAGATCCAGCAAAGCCTATGGTAACAGCTCCTCACTGGCAGCAATTTGTCTAACACTTGGCAATTCATCTTTTGAGTCTCTTCTGGGACATATGGATCTCAAAATATCAGCTCCCTTTGTTAGTATACCAGTGTTGGAGGTAAATGTATTATATAAAACCTGTATCAAAATTAAAAATTAAAATTACAAAATAAGCACTTTGGAGGTCTGATGTTTCTCCTTGGTCCAATACAAAAATGATGCAGTGATCCCCAGAGGACTCAATGGAACCATAAAGTTTTATAGACACCAGCATTCTTGCTTGTGACATGTGGTGACATTAACCAAGATGGTAGTGAGGTCACATGACATTTGCCTTCTTTATGACATCATTAATAAATGTAGCAGTCAAGTTACATTGTTGGTTCCATTTCAATGCGGCCACCAGAGAAGATAGCAGCAAACTACATAGTTTCAAGGTGAACTCAGTCACATGGTAAAGTGAACCCATCCCCAGTTGGGGCACGGGTCCCTAGGGAATCCACCATTTCATGGATTAAATGTGAATTGATACACTCTTTAAAAAAAAGAAATTTTTGTTAGATGAATTGGTATGGATATAGGAAGAAATGGTACTTTTGGCCTAGACAGGTAGTGACAAAATAGAAAAATAATAAAACAGAGAAAGATATTTCATATTCTCAGTTCATGGAAGTTGAGTCTGTAGGTAATTGATAGAATAGCTAAAATCATGGCACTCAGTTTCTCTCAGAGTTGGGAAAAAGATGAGCAGCAAGAGATAAAGGTGCTCTGGAGAGTTTCCTAATAAATGTTACCAGCCCTTTTCCAGGATGTAGGAAGGAATGGGCTGTTTTGTTCTCTTTTTTTTTCAGTCACAGAGTCAAGGGGCCAGCCTGACCCAAGACAGTGGTTTGGAGGATATTTTGAGATAAAGATGCTTGAATCTAGAATGAGAAAGCCAAATCCTATCTTATAACATCTCATGGGCTGAAACAGTATAAGACAATTTGCTAACATAACTTAATATGCTCAATTTAGAGCGTGAGGGGCTTATTAGCCAGATTAACAGCTGAGAGAGAAAGTTTGTGGGGAATTAGGATCCTAATCAACAGGAAAACTAATGCTTATTAGCCAGATTAACAATTGAGAGAGAAAGTTTGTGGGGAATTAGGACCCTAATTAACAGGAAAACTAATGCTTATTAGCCAGATTAACAGCTGAGAAAGAAAGTTTGTGGGGAATTAGGACCCTAATTAACAGGAAAATTAATGCCTTAAGGTTTGTTTTAGGGAAATCCAAAAGTGTGTACTAATGGTGTGTAAACCCAATTTTAGGCAGAGTAAGGATGGGGCTAGTTTCTGGTAATAAGTTATCACCCACAACTGTAAAATGGCTGAGAACCAGTGACTAAAGTCTAGAATGGGCATCCCCAATTCCAGTGACCTGCCAAGCAAAGCCAGTATCTGGATGCTGGAATAAGCCCCTAAGGTCCAAAATTCTAGTGACTTGGCTTCAGGTAGAGCCCAATGCTGAAAGCCAAAGTCAGAAAGATGGATGACCCCTGGAGTCTGGACAATGGTGTCAATCTAGGACGTCTGTGGATTGAACCCAGATCTTACCTTGGTTTGTGTGTTGAATGTACTATGGTTGAACAGTGAAAGGCCTCTGTTCTGGAGGTTGGAAGATAGTGAGGGAGCAAGAGAAAAAGGGAGATGAGGAAACAGACCCAAACTTAGTTTACATGACACACCAATAAAACCTAAGAAGGTGGCTTGCACTGCTAATGTAGACAAAAGCTGCAAAAAGCTAGGGGCTTTCAGGGCACAGTCGGCAGCCCTTCAGCCTTCATTAAGCTCAGAAAGCAACCACACTCTTGAGGGCATTGTTATCTGAAAAAAGAAAGGAAATAGTTAAGGAGAGCTAGGAAAAATTTACCAGAGAGGCTGGGTACATGACCTAAAAATCTTCCAAGTTTTGGCACCAAATGTTAGTTTGGGATTGATAGATGTGATCTAGAAATTATAGAAAGCAGACACCAGACTCTACATGAGGAGAACTGTTCTTTAATCAGAACAACTGAAGTTGAGTTAGCCTAACCCTAGCCAAACTCTTAAGGAATTTATGGCAAAATTGAAAAAATCTCCACACCATGCCCAGGATCATGAAAATTCTACATATGTCCAAGACTTGTGTTCTACAGAAAGTCTGGGAAGAACTTAACCTTTTTTTAGACAATGTCTCATTGAGCTCTCAAAGTAGCTGAGGTCGACTTTTAGCTCTATACCCTCCCTCCTCCACCACTCGATAGAATTACAGGTATGCACCAATACCATACACATCTTCATCTGTCATTTGAGGCCCACATTGGGGCTAAATACGGCTATAAATAAAAATTAAGACCTTAAACCACTGGCACATTGAAGATACACAAACACATACATACAGAAAAAAATTGAGAAAATTATTAGTTTAAACATTTTATATAATGTGGATATGAGAAATCCCATGAGATAATAGATTAGATAGGTAGATGAGTGGATAGACAGACCGATGGACAGACAGATAGATAGATGATAGATGGAATAACAATAAACAAAAGAGAGAGAATGAAAAATAGCAAGGAAGTCTACGTGAGGGTATGGAGGAAAAAAATGGAAGTATAAATGATGTATTATATATTATAATCTCAAAAAATAAAAGAAATATTTTTAAAAGAGCCAAGAAGTGCTGAGAGTGAAAGAAATAGTCTTCCCTAAGAGAGGGAACTGTAGCACGAGTCCTAACTGGTCTTAATAATAATAAAATAAAATAAAGATATCAGGGTAAATGAAAAGATAAGAGAAACAAAGGAGCAAGCCACAGCCACCTCTTATCTCACCAACTCCTCAGCCTGAAAAGGGGATGAGCTCCTGTCTCCACCCTGCCTCATCACTTCCTGTCTCTGCCGAGTCATATCACTGCCTGTTTCCTCCTCCTAAGTGCTGGGATTAAAAGGGTATGCCACCACTGGCCTCTACGGTTAACTGGTAGCTGGCTCCGCCCTTTGATCTCCAGGCAAGCTTTATTTGTTAGAGCACAAACAAATTATCATCACATTTCCCCTTTTTTTGTCTAGAATAAAAACGGTTATAACTAATGTAAGAAAAACTACATACAATAACTACAGTAACTATATACAATATATACAGGCACTAAATACATCAACAATGTCTAGTCCATTAACAAATGACAATTCAGAGAAAATATTCCATATCTATACTATCCTGGTGAGTCCAATAGGTTGGACCTAATTCATTTTCTATTCTAACTTGCATTTACCAAAACTGTCTTTTAATGTCTCTCAATCTTATACACTTTACACCTCTTTAGTGAATTTCTTTTCTGAATCTGGTAACAAGGAAAACTATAATGATAACTATAACTATAAAGCCTTCAACTCCATCATAGACCCAAGAAGGAAATAATATTACCTGAGTAAGCAGGAAGTGCAAGCAAGTGACTTCCAAAAAATGTAAGAAATGACAGAAACAGCTGTCTGCCTGCACAGTCACCCAAGGTTCCTCTGAAATTTGGGGGCATCCATCTTCAGCCTACAGGCCTAGCATGTCTGACAGACTTATCTGTGAAGCAGGATTTTCTGAAGAGCTGTCCTACCTTGTCTTGGCAAAGTTCAGCAGTCCTTTCTTTTCTGTCCTGCTTGTCCCATTTGGACAGCATATTGTCAGCAGTTGAGGCAAGGTCATTTTTTTGCCCATGGCTAACTTTTGCCACAAAGGAAGTAAACTCCATATGGAGTTTCTTAGATACCCATCTTCTTTGAAGTAGATTGGTGCTGCCAGGAGGAGATATGTCCCATTGTCATGAAAAAAAAAAGAAACTATGTTATTAAAACACTTTAAATGCCATATTCTGTAGATCTCCAAGTGTTTGAAGATGACTTGTCTATCTTAAATATATCTCTGTTTGACCTTGAAAATATACCTAACATGACTACAAATTCGACTGTAATAGGTGACTACTAACCTGTATTTCTTTATTATCCTAAATAGTTTGTAATAATAACTTCCAAGGACTAAAAATTTGCATTACATTGTTAAATGAGTTATATAGGTACAATACCTTGAGCAAGAGTAGAAATGTATATACAGTATATTCTAGCAAAAATGATCTCAAATTTGTATCAATATATAAAAATCAAAGCCAATGTAAAATATTTAAAACTAGTAGTTGCTTTTTAAAAGTAGATTCAATAATATACCCCTTTATTCTATCATATCTATATACCCCTTTTTACTTTTCAAAGTAGATCCAATAATCTACCCTTTTATCCTATCATTTTTTTTAAATTTTTTTTAAGATTTATTTATTTATTATGTATACAGCATGTATGTCTGCAGGCCAGAAGAGGACACCAGATCTCATTACAGATGGTTGTGAGCCACCATGTGGTTGCTGGGAATTGAACTCAGGACCTCTGGAAGAGCAGCCAGTGCTCTTAACCTCTGAGCCATCTCTCCAGCCCCTTATCCTATCATTTTTATATCCCCCTTTTTTCTTTTCAAAACAAGAACATTAATCTAATCTATGTTCAAGTTTTTTCCTGACCATTACCAATAACAACTTGTAACCAACCACCCTAAACAATGACAAATATCCATAACCCATTAAAAGACAAAAACCACCCACCCCACCTCTTGAGAATATGGCTGTTGTGTTCTTAAGTTTACTTTGTGCTGTCTGGGGGTGATGGTATCTTTAAGGGATCCTGAAAAGAAAAATTTGAGTTAATTGTCAAGTCCTGGGAGAGGTAGCTGTATCGTTTGTTGTCCAGTCTCTTCATAATGGGAAAGTGCAGGGCTTGTCTCAAGTCCTGGCTAGAGTAGTCTGTGAGGCTGGATCATCTCAGCTAGCCACCTCAAAATTGTTCTGAGCAGTTTGTAGTCCAAATCTGATCTTTAGGTGGTTTTTCAGCTTAGTACTCTCATAGTCTTGGTGGAATCATCATTGTGGGTCACCATTATCCTTTTGGAGACTTCAAAGATCACTGTTAGGCATGGTCATGGTTCATCACAGAAAACTTAAACATTTTAAATGTCATATGCAGATGATCTCAAAGAAATTAAAGGATCAAAATTTTTATCTACATCCAGACTACAAAACTTTATTTCTAGTTACCTGATAGAGACTCAAACCTGAAATCATGTACAGGAAGCTAGATGAAGCCTTTTTCTAAAATTAGTTAGTACTCTATACGAACATTAATATCATGACAAAAAGTTTAATATATATTTAATATATATATATTAATCCTATAAATTTTTAGATAAAATTTATACCTTAAGAAAAGTTTTAAAGAGTCAAAATAAAACCAAAGGATCATGAGATTAGTGGAAACAAAATAGTCCCTAATTTTGTTTTTTCTTCTGTCCCATATCAGGTGGCTCTTCTGACATGAGAAAAAGATTTTGGATTTTACTTTAATAAAATGCTTGGGTTTAGAGGAGAAAGCCACCTCCAACTTCAAAGCCAGCTTTAAGTTTTAATTGAACTGGGACTACAAAAATACCATTTGCATTATGTGTCTGTAGAAAACAGCAGAAACAAACATTTGGGAAGATTTATGAAATTTTATGTGTTGAAAGCATGCTATATCAATAGGCCAAATTATTCTTTTTTCTTGGGACATTTTTTTTGATAATTTGTCCTTTTTCTTCACATGTTTCTTTTGTCCAGTGGTCTTCAGATTCCTTAGCTGGATTCATTCATTCTCCTGGAAAGACAAAAACAAAACTCTTCCCCGACTCTAATTTTGGGGAGGCTCCCTTATAGCAAATTATATTTTATCAGATGAAAAGTATTTGTTAGTTTTATAGGTTAGTTTAGTTTGAATGGTCATGCTGTTTGATGAGCTATCACCTCTTCTAATCAAGAGGTCTCTCTTGTTAAAATCTAATCATTATCAATTTTGATTTATATTTTCTCTTGAAAATTTTGTTCTCTCTTCTATAGCTGTTCTATCATCCAGAGCAGTATGGTTTTTACAATAGGCATTAGGTTCTTTAATTGCTCTAAGAAGACTTTCCTCCATGATAACAGGAAATAACTGAACTGAATTTGATATAGGGGCCTGCAAGAGGACCTCCAAGGCATTTCCTGACGGCAAAGGATTACCTTGACTGTCTTTGTTGATCTATATTCATTAGTCCAATATCTACCTTTGCCACATCTTCTGCATACTCCAGAAGGAAAGGATGTTTTGTTGGGATTATTCTTAGAATAAGCATTGTTTCTAGAAATGACCTGTTTATAATTCTGTAGCTGGAGTTTTCTCTCCAGGTCCCGCCAAGCCTCAGCAGTCTGACAGCCCACTCATAAAATAATAGACGCTTATATTATTTAAACTGTTTGGCCTAATGGCTCAGGCTTCTAGCTATCTAGTTCTTACATCTTAAATTAATCCATTTCTATAAATCTATACCTTGCCACGTGACTCATGGCTTACCAGCATCTTCACATGCTGCTTGTCAAGGCAGAAGCTGGCAGTGACTCCCTCCTCCTTCCTGTTCTCTCAATTCTCCTCTCTGTTAGTCCCGCCTATACTTCCTACCTGGCTACTGGCCAATCAGTGTTTTATTTATTGACCAATCAGAGCAACACATTTGACATACAGACCATCCCACAACTCAGTTCCTTTTTATGTAACCTTGTTTATCACTATTGAAACACCTGACATTTCAATTTTTCTTCAAACCTCTGGAAATCACCTCTCCTATCCAAGCATCAGCATGGTTATGAGATTCAATATTGACTGTATCAATGAGATCCATTCCTCTAAAGTTGCTGATCTTGCCTTCAATGGCCTAATTACCCTTTTGCATTGTGCATTCACATTTTCAAAAGCCAAAGATTCAATTATTATTTGTCTAGTTTCTGAATTTGGTATCATTCTATTTAATGCTGAAGTCAATTTTTGTAAGAAATCAGTGAAGGTTTCTTTTGGGCCCTCTATAGCTTTAGTAAATGACTCAGTTTTCTTTCCTACTTCTTCAATTTTGTCCCAAGCATTCAAGGCTGCCATTCGGCATAAAACCAGGGTGCAGTCATCATATAAAGATTGACTTTCTACATTAGCATAATCTCCCTCTCCAAGAAGTTGGACTTGGGAGATTTATGGGCTATTTACCTCTAGCCCTACTTCATTGTTCAATGGTCTTTGTCTCATCTTTCTACCAGGTCCTCCACTGTAATTGAGGATCAGGCTCTAAGACTGTTGTAACCAAGTCTCTCAAGTCTTGAGGGATAATTCTATTACAAGTTGACCACAAGTTTAACATCTGCTTCACAAAAGGTTAATGCATGCCATATGAGACTATCACTTCCTTGAGTCTCCTTAAATCTAACATTTGTACAGAAGTCCATTCAGCTCTTACAGCCTTGGGGATATGTATCATTTGGCAATTCCGTAAGGTTCCTGGATAAATTAAGGTTGGCTGTTTGAAAACCTTAGGCCGTTCCTCTCTAACCTTATACTGCAATGCTGAGATTGGTTCTCCTTTAAATTCCTCTGTCTGGGTCTGAGTATCTCTATAATCTGTTTTAACAAGTTTTTCTAAAATGTTTATCTTGGCACTCATATTAACCAACTTTTTAAATGATAAAACAAAAATGATCAAACAGATAATATTTCTAATTGACATTACATAAATCCCATCTATATTAATTAGTCTCTCATTTAATTGTTCCATTTCAAACCAACCAGTATATTATCATACAGAAACGTAACTCCCTCCGTTATAATATTGTTTCCCTTTTTTACATTTTTTTATTAAGAGAATTTTTTCATTCATTTTACACACCAATCAAAGATTCCCCTTTTCCCTCCTCCTGCCCCTCCAGCCTCTCCCCTAACCCACCCTCCACTCCCTCCCACAAAAAGGCAAGACCTCCCATGGGGAGGCACATCCAGTAGAGGCAAATCCAAGCCCTTCTCCCTGCCTCAAGGCTGCATGGAGGTGTCCCACCATAGGTAGTAGGCTCCAAAAAGCCCCCTCATGCACCAGGGATGGATTCTGATACTTCCCCCAGGTTCCCCCACCCCCCCACTCCCCCACAATCAATCAAGCTACACAATTGTATCTCCATGTAGAGGGCCTAGTCCAGTCCCATGCAGGGTCCACAGCCATTTTTTAATGTGGGAAAAACTCTCTCTTTTAACTAATTCCTCCCTTTAAGAATTCCCAGTTGTCTCACCAAATCTGCCAACAACGATGATTCAGAGGACAGTGAAGCATGGAGAGCTGACTGCTCTACGGAGAACAGTAGAAGCCCAGGCAGTTTTCAAGGCAGCTCCCTAGTATGGCAGCAGCCCAAGGAGAGGGGCCAGGGAGAGCCCACATCCCACTGGGGAATGTGCAAAAGTGGCTACCTCCTGCAGTTTTAGGAGCCCAAAACCTATGGAGTTTGCTGCAGATAGGCTGCAATGGAAAAGCCCCAACTTGCTCAGATGCTTGAGGAAAAGAAAGAAAAGCCTTAGCCGGTAGAGTAGTGACTCTAGTCTGTGCCAGTAGTTGCAAAGCCACAGGCAAGCAGCTTTTTCATGAATTTGTGTCCCAAAAGTTGGATGCCAGATGTGGAGTGACTCTTAATTGATCTTAATAACAAAAGCCTGGATACTGATATCGGGATAAATGTTAAAAAATCAGAGAGACAAAGGAGCAAGGCACAGTCATCTCCTACCTAGCCAACTCCTCAACCTGAAAAGGTGTGTGTGTGGGGGGGGGGTGTTATGAGCTCCTGTCTCCACTCTGCCTTATCACTTCCTCTCTCTGCCCAGTCATATCCCTTCCTGTTTCCTGATTAAAGGTGTGTGTCACCACTGCCTGGCCTCTATGGTTAACTAGTGGCTGGTCCTGCCCTCTGCTCTCCAAGCAAGCTTTATTTGTTAGAGCACAAACAAAATATCACCACAGGGAACACCAACTGGTTGTCCAATAACAAATCATTAGGTCTGAAAATATGCATGTAAGTCGCATTACACAGACAAATCAGGATATATATATATATGTATGTATATATATGTATGTATATATATGTGTGTGTGATATATACATATATGTGTGTGTGTGTGTGTGAGTGTGTATCAACAATGAAAAAAGAGGCTATGAAAATGAGAAAGCAAAGAGAGGTATATAGTAGTAGGTTTGGAGGGAGGAAAGGAAAGAGAGAAATTATATAATTATATTATAATTTCAGAGCATAAAAGAAATGCTAGCTACTCACAATAAGGAATAAAAAATAAATAACCCAGGAACTCACTAAATGACACCAACAGCAACAATTAACTATTTAGGAGAAGAGACAGTATTTCCAGAGCACAGAAAATATTATTAATTAAAATGTTCAAATATGGGCATCTGGTCTAGGTCAGCGGAAAGGAACTTGCTTCCCATGTGCCAGGCACTAGATCCAATCACCATTATTCCCAGGATAAAATAAGATAAAATAGTGAAATCTAACACAGGTTTAAAAGTAGTTAGTAGAGATTGCACCTAAGTAAAGCCATTTCTTGAACTGAGCAAAGATTAACCTAGAGGTAGAAAAAATGTCTTTGTGCAGAGTCTATATAATTAAAATGTGAGTGCTAAAGAAAATTTTGCTTTCTCCACAGCCTTTTGTAATGCACTCTTGACCTCTTTGTTCCTCAGGCTGTAGACCAGAGGGTTCAGCATAGGGATGACCATGGTGTAGAACACAGATGCCACCTTGTCAGTGCTCATAGTGTGACTGGAGCTGGGCTGTAAGTACATGAAGATGCCTGACCCATAGAAGATGGAGACTGCAGTGAGGTGGGAAGCACAGGTGGAAAAGGCCTTCTGGCGTCCTTCAGATGAGTGCATCCTCAGAATGGTGATGAATATAAACAGGTAGGAAATCAAGATGACTACAATAGAGGAGAGATCATTGAAGCCCACCACAAAGAAAATCACCATCTCACTGACAGAGGTATCTGAGCATGAGAGGGCCAGGAGAGGAGGGGCATCACAGAAGAAGTGGTCTATCACATTGGACTTGCAGAAGGAGAGCCTGAAAATGTTCCCAGTGTGGATGGAGGAATTCAGGAAGCCACAGACATAGGAGCTTATGGTCAGACAAGCACATGTGTTTGTAGTCATGGTGGTGGTGTAATGCAGGGGCTTGCACACTGCTGCATAGCGGTCATAAGCCATGGCAGCCAGGAGGAAACTTTCTGTAGTTATAAAGCCCACAAAGAAGAAGAATTGGGTGCCACAAGCATTGTGGGATATGAGCTTATCTGTTGAAAGGAGACCTGCCATTACTTTGGGTGTGACAGCTGAAGAATAACCAAAGTCCACCAGAGATAGGTGACTGAGGAAGAGGTACATGGGAGTGTGGAGGCGTGAGTCCAGCAGAATCAGCCCTATCATTCCCAGGTTCCCAAGCACAGTGCTGAGATAGATGAGAAAGAAGACAGTGAAGAGTGGGATCTGGAGCCTTGGGTCATCTGTTAACCCTGCAAGAACGAACTCAGTCACCTCTGTACTGTTCTCCATTGGGGATTATGTGGCTTCCCTGCAGCAAAGAGAAAGGAGATCAGAATGAGAGATGGAGGGGAGAAGGTGATCCACTCTGGTTGCCTCTACATGCCTTCTCCCACTGTGCAAATAAATGTTCCTTTCCAGCATTCTGATATAAGCAAGTCATGGCAGCAACATTTAAGTTTAAATTAATGGTAGATCATAATGTTTTCTGGAACAGATGATGTATTTCAATCTAGTGATTCTACAGATGACTGAATTGAGGCCAGAAAAAAAGTCTGCCATGAAATTATCAGGTAAGTCACTCACTGGAAAATATCAAAATCCTTCTATCTTTGTAAAACAAAGGCATCCCGTATTCTACACCAGAATAGCCTAATGTCATGATGCTGTCTGTATGTTGTAACAAAATACAATAAATTTGACATAGTATAAGTAAAATAAATTCATCATATACTACTGTTCTGACAGCTAGAAAGTCCAAGAACAAAGGCATTGGCAATCTATTGTCTGCCGATGGCATTTCCCAGTTCACAAATTGCATCGTCTGGCTGTCAAGGTAAAAGAGGCTACCATCTCTCCAGTCTTTCTTTCGTTAGACATTAGTCTCATTCATAAGAATTCTTTCCTTGTGTAATAACCACCTCTCTAAGACTCCACATCCTGAATCTCAGTTTGGAAGTAACGAATCCAACATATGAGTTTGGTAATAAAAACAATCAGGCCTTAACACTATATAAAAATGAGGTGAAATGAATTAATTTTACTTCTAGCTTTTTTATCATTCCCATTGTGTCAAGAACTGTCATATGATAAGTAAAGATGCTTAACTACAGCATAATTTGCCTAAAATGATCTTGGTTTTATTTAGTCCACACAATATGCAGTTTATCACAATAAGAAAACATGGGAGAAAATCACATATAAGGAGTAAAGGCATCTAGAAAATAGTAGTATTTAACTTTTGCTACATTAACAGAGGTTTTAGCTTTTACAAACAGATGTCTTTAATCTGGAGGAAATTTATCCAGAGCAAGTGATTAAGATACTCTTTATTCCTTAAATATTACTCACTTGAATGAATACTGCAGATGGATATTTTTCAATTTTTGAATAAAATATTGGAAATTATCTCAAAATATTTTACCAACTTTGTTTACTACATGTGAAATCAAGTTTAAACAAATATCTCAATAAAAAATAAGGTATTTTAGTCTTTTGTAAAAAATGGGGGGTAGAAGAATACACGTGATTTGAATGGAGAAATGAGTAAAATAAGAAGGGACTTCAACATGGACAGGGGGAGATAGGATGGTAAAATAACACTAAGGATGTCTGTAAAAGCCATAAGAAATATTATTATTATTATTATTATCATTATTATTATTATTTACCTAAATTACATAAAATACATATAATCTATATATCTACATATACATGTAAAGTTTAAATGAAATTACTTCACTTGAGCTAAATAGTGCCTCTCCCAAGAACCATAGACTATGTAACAACAACAACAACAAAATACCAGCCATGTAGCCAACAGCTCTCTAATTGGACTTAAGACCTGCTCAACAGTAGGGAAATCATGCTTGGTGCTGAAAACCTAGTCAACTATCTGGAGCTAGCAAGATCATGAATCTTGGGGGAGTGTCTCCGATTGTCACTTTACTAAAGCAGCTAATAATTCCTAACTGCATTCTAAATATTTATACTTACATCCAGAGATAAATGTAGTCTCACCCCTCAACAAATAAACTTCCCTTTGCAACAGAAAAAGACCATTATAGAACACATCTACTGGTTAAAATGTGGAAAACAGCTGATCATGAAGTGCTGAGCCCCTATGGTTACATCTACAATACAACTCCTTCACCAATGGCTCAGGCAACAACATGGAAGTGGGAGGTAGAAAGATTGTAAAATCCAGAGGACCAGGAAATCTGCTGTGAGAGAGTTTCTCCCAAAAATGACAGAAGAACTTCATCTATGATACCTCAACAATATGCTAAACAAGACCTGAAGTTATACAACACCAACAGACAAGTTAACGTGGAAGGGAGAAATCTCACAAGTCTCTACCCCTAGACAAAGAACTACAGGCAACTAAGGAATGCTGATAGCAGGAGAAATAGCTTCCTCAGAGATAAGTTTCCTAAAACTGGCAATTCAATACTAAGTGTCAGCCCTAAAATCACACACATACAAGTAATACTAAATGAACTGAGCAGGTTGTGTTTAATATTTAATTAGGGGTGTGAGAATGTGTGTGTGTGTGTGTGTGTGTGTGTGTGTGTGTGTGTGTGTGTGT
>CABHPH010000147.1:36571-47036 GCA_902168325.1 Peromyscus nudipes
TGTGTGTGTGTGTGTGTGTGTGTGTGTGTGTGTGTGTGTGTGTGTGTAAAACAATAACAAGGGAATAATATTCAGAGAGGGAAAAGGTCATTTAACATGGAAGGACTGAAAAAGGAAGGGGGAAATTATATAATTATATTTATTTTTTAATTAAGAATATAAAGAGGAAAAAAACAGAAAAGAACAAAATAAGAGCTACAAAGTTTCTTTGGGGCTATACTGGTCTCTTGTCATTATTAGTTACAATGACAGAAAGTTTTCTTTTGGTTTTGGTTTGTTTGGTTTTGCCTTTTTGAAACATATTAACCAGACTGGCCTTGAATTTGCACCAATCCCACTGACCTTGATTCCACAATGCCAGGATTTCAGCATGTTCTACCATGTGTGGTTTGGAAAGTGTCTTACAGATTAAAGTATTATGCAGTTTACTTCTCAGTAAAAACTTTAAAAATGCAAAACATCCTTACAAAATGCTATTTATTCTCGCACCAATGCATTCTTCAGAAAAGAACACAAAGTACAAAGCTTTCTTGAAGTCTTCCAAGTCTCTCATCTTCCACCATTAGAAATACTGGTAGAATTCCACTACTTCGTTATTGTAAAACATTTAATATTACTTTAATTTATTTTTTTTTTATTTATATACTCCCAGTCCCCATCACTTCCCCTCTGCCTCCATCTCATCATTTCCTCCTCCATTTCTATTCACAGAGAGGCAGGCTTCCATGGATATCAACCAAACATGGCATATCAAATTAAAAGCCAGATGAGGCAACTCAGTGTGAGGATTAGGATCCCAAAAGCCAGCATAAGAGTCAGTTACAGCACCTGCTTTCACTGTTGATAGTCCCACAAGAAGTCCAAACTATACAACTGTAACATATATGCAGGTGTTTTATGTACACTGATGTCACAATTGATCATGACTATCTGTACAAGTCATTTATTTAATATGTACTATGTTCCTATCACCAATCTGGAAACTGCTTCTTTATCATCAGAACTCATGAGTGATGTGAATTATTAGTACCAATTCACAGGTATTGAAACTGAATTGTACTCTCATTGAATCCTATGTGAAAGCTGAAGAAAATAACAAGTTAACTCTAAAACCAACGTCTTCCTTAAGTAAATCTTAGCTCTCTGTCATCTAGAAATACTATTTTAAACTTTTTACATCTAACCTAAACTGAGTGTAAAAAAGTAACTCATTTGACTAGCTGATTATTTGTCTGAGTGTTAAATGTATTGTCTAAAGTCAGAATAGATAGCTGAAAACCATGAATGTGGAAATCAAATCTGAATGCCACTTTGTGCGTCTTTCTGAAAATAATCTTCATTTCTTCAATTCAGCTTAGTGGCAAGAAATGGATCTGCAATGCTTTATAGCATTCTCAAAACCCTGAAAAAATCATTAACATTAAAAAAAGAACAATGTTTTTAGTAACACCCATAGGTCACATATAGTGCTGGGTGCTGCTGGTTCCTCCATTCTCTCCAAGGCACTCAGCTGCTCCCTGTGGTTCAACAAACTGTGGGCTCACTTCCAGGCTTGCACAGCTCTAAAGATAGATGTTGCATATCCCCTAACCTCCAGAGGCTTCATAGATTGGGCTATCTAAAGCAATGGATACTATCTGCTGTTTTCGTTCTCACTACCAAGCAGAAATCATTATGTTCTCATTGTCTCAAAGCTACATGATGGTGGTTGATCTCATATACACTTCAGTATATCAATTATTAGTTCATAAACTACATCACCCACTAAGAAGAGCTTCTACTAGAAGAACTAGAGCTTAAGATCAGGAGTTAGCATTTTCACAATTAGTTGTTTCTTGCATAAATTTATACAATTTTATTGCATTATAATGTACAAAACTGGCTTCTAGGCCTGACTTCTCTCCTATTTGATGATCTCTACCCATTCTATTTTTTTTAATGATGGCAAGCTCCAAGATTACAATGACATTTTATATTGCTCCCATTCCATCAATTCAACAATGCTAGAATTGTGGGGGTGGGGGGAGGCAGGGGGAGCAGAAGGAGCGATGGAAGGGGGAACTGTGGTTGGTATGTAAAATGAACAAAAAAAATTTAAAAAACAGTGTAGAATTAGTCCAGGTAACTAATATTAACATATTTTCTGATTTAAAAAAAAAACTGAGATAAAAGGTTAATTGACTTGCTCAAAACCACAGAAGCCTATTTTGCAAAGACAAGCATCAAAGTCTTTTATTTTCTTTTATTCATCGCATTAAACGTATAGAGTCTAGTAAAAACTCACTGTTATTTAGACACATTAATTCTAGCTATGTGAAACAGGTCAGTAAAATTAAAGATACGGAAGTCAAATATACAAAAAGGCAAAGACCAGCCTTTCAGCTGCCATGATTCATCTCCCTACAACTTTATGAAGACAGTGGGTAGGGCATAGAGACTTACCTTTCTCCCTGAACAACACAACATTCAAGTCTAGCATCTTTGTGTAGGATCAGGTCTCAAGCCAGAAATTCAGTCCTTGGAAGAAAAAATACATCTTTATTTGGAGGGTCTTTAGTGCATTTTCAAAGGCTGAGAGTTCACTGGAAGTTGGCAAAAGGCATTGAAGAAAAAGGCTATTAGTGTTCTTGGAATCAACACATATATGTTCTAGTCTCATCTTTTCTCACTTCATCCACTTACAGCTTGAACAACATCCAGTCTGAGACTTTTACTATAGGAAGATAAGAGAATACTTACAACCCCTATACTTGATAAAGAATGAGAATCATGACCTCAGTCTAAATACTATATCATCTTGAGAGAAGATCATTGTTGCTGTAAGCGACTACTAACATTTACTTGAATAAGTGAATGGTCGAAGTAACTCTAGTCCTTGGGCTGCTCCCTCTAACATGAAGACAACTGTATTTAGGTCATGGTTTAAAAGATTAAACAATAGGAACAAGGAGGAAATTATGTAGTGTTATGTAGTGATGGAGCTGAGGGAGAAAGATATCCCATGAGGGTTACAAACACTATCTCAGCTGACTAATAATCAGGTGATTATAGCATCTGTGGGGATCTGCTCTGCTTCTGTGGAAGAACATGGGTATGTTTGCACTACATGTGATGATTTCCTTTAAAAGGCACAAACCAAGCTTCAGCACGACTTTCAGGACCATGCCTCAACATGACAATTAAGACACAGGGGCACAGAGTCTATTACTAAATAAAGCGGGTTTCAGGACTTCATCTACTATGTTTTCTTAAATGTCTGAACCATTGAGAAATATCAGTTTATCCCAGTGGACTACATCCATAATGGCAAAAATTAACCAACCCAGATACACATAAAGTAAAGCAAATACCACCTTCACTCATAATATTATATTTAAATATTATATTTAAAAAACCACAAACTAAAGAATAAACACTTTGAGAAACATACAAATACAACTGATTTAAACTAAAGTGATACATAGGAAAATGATAGAGAAGAAATCAGTCTTGCTCAAATTGGCCCATCTGAAATTTCTCTACAGAAAGATATTCCAGCAAAGCCTAAATGTAGTATCCCAAAAGTATATGAAAGATCATACCAAACAAAATGAAAAAAAAAAAAGAAAGATACGTGGTTAAAGGATTTAAGTATCAAGGAGAGCAGGCTACTACAGTTTAAATGGCTTTTCCAAAACTCATTCAAATTTAAATGCTATTGAAACAGTATTGAGATTCCAGATCTTTGTTGTTGTTACTGTCCTACAACAATGATATAAAAGTAGCCTAATCTCATTCTTTGGGCTGGTATGTAGGCTTTGTCTTTGGAAGATGCCTTCCATGATTTGGTGACACAGCAAGAAGGATTTCATCAGATCTGGCCCTTCATTCTTAGACTCTGAAACCTACAGAACTATAAAAATATATGTCCATAGAGAGGGTAGACTTCCTTAGACCTGAGTCATTACCCATCACTTACTAGCAACATCATGTACAGCCATGAATCTCTGCCTACACCACCGTTCACTGCAAAAAGCATTCCCTTTTCTAAGGTTCAGGGAACATCATGGTAGAGGGGAGGACTTGACCTAACTGCAGTCTTCATGTTAGAGGGAGTAGCCCAAAGTATAGGGGTTTTTTGACCATTAATTTTTTTCATCTACAAGTTAGTACTCACTTAGTAGGAACAATGATATTCTCTTAAACTAATAAAATATTTAGAGACCTCCTCAATGGCCATGGGGTAAAACCTGTAACAATTACATGGATTGATGTCATGGTTTTCTTTTTTTTCATTTTTTTATTATTAAGAAACTTTCTATTCATTTTACATATCAACCACAGATCCCCCCTCCTCCCCCTTCCCGCCCCCCCCCAGCCTCCGCCCCCAACCCTTCCCCCATTCCCACCTCCTTCAAGTCAAGGTCTCCTATGGGGAGTCAGCAGAGCCTGGTACATTCAGCTGAAGGCAGATGCAAGCCCCTCCTCCCTGCACCAAGGCTGCACAAGGTGTCACACCTTAGGCACTAGGCTCCAAAAATCCCACTTGTACAGGTCCTTCACCTGCTAAGTTAGAGTTATCCCCAAGGTATTTTATGTTATTTGTGGCTATTGCAAATGGTGATGTTTCTCTGATTTCTTTCTCAGCCAATTTATCATTTGTGTGTAGGAGGCTTACTGATTTTTTTTTTTTTAGTTAATCTTGTATCCTGCCACATTACTGAAGGAGTTTATCAGCTGTGGGAGTTCCCTGGCAGAAATTTTGGGGTCACTTATGTATACTATCATATCGTCTGCAAATAGTGAAATTTTGACTTCTTCCTTTACAATTTCTATCCCTTTGATCTCCTTTTGTTGTCTTATTGATTTAGCTAGAACTTCAAGTACTATATTGAGTAAATATGGGAAGAGTGGACAGCCTTGTCTTGTTCCTGATTTTAGTGGAATCGCATTGAGTTTCTCTCCATTTACTTTGATGTTGGCTGTTGGCTTGCTGTAAATTGCCTTTATTATGTTTGGGTATGTTCCTTGTATTCCTAATCTCTCCAAGACCTTTATCATGAAGGGGTGTTGGATTTTGTCAAAGGCTTTTTCAGCATCTAATGAGATGATCATGTAGGTTTTTTTTTTTTCAATTCGTTTATATGGTGTATTGCATTGACAGATTTTTGTATGTTGAACCATCCTTGCATCCCTGGGATGAAACCTACTTGGTCATGGTGGATACTTTTTCATGTGTTCTTGGATTCTGCTTGCCAATATTTTATTGAGTATTTTTGCATCAATGTTCATGAGGGAAATTGGTCTGTAATTCTCGTTTTTGTTGCATCTTTGTGTGGTCTGGGTGTTAGGTAACTGCAGCCTCATAAGAAGAGTTTGGTAATGTTCCTTCTGTTTCTATTGTGTGGAACAATTTGAGGAGTATTGGTATTAGCTTTTCTTTGAAATTCTGGTCCTGAGCTTTTTTTGGTTGGGAGACTTTTAATGACTGTTTCTATTTCCTAAGGGTTATTGGTCTATTTAAATTGCTTATTTGATCTTGGTTTAATTTGGGTATGTGGTACCTATCCAGAAAATTGTTCATTTCTTTTAGATTTTCCAATTTTGTGGAATAGAGGTTTTTGAAGTATGACCTGATGATTCTCTGGATTTCCTCATTGTCTGTTGTTATGTCTCCCTTTTCATTTCTGATTTTGTTAACTTGGATGCTCTCTCTTTGCCTTTTGGTTAATATGGATAAGTGTTTGTCTATCTTGTTGATTTTCTCAAAAAACCAACTCTTTGTTTCATTGATTCTTTGTATTGTTCACTTTGTTTCTATTTTATTGATTTCAGCCCTCAATTTGATTATTTCCTGGCATCTATTCTTCCTGAGTGAGTTTGCTTCTTTTTATTCTAGAGCTTTCAGGTGTGCTGTTTAGTCTCTAGTGTGAGATTTCTCCATCTTCTTTATGTGGGCATTTAGTGCTATGAATTTTCCTCTTAGCACTGCTTTCATAGTATCCCATAAGTTCGGGTATGTTGTACAATCATTTTCATTGAATTCTAGGAAATCTTTAATTTCTTTCTTTATTTCTTCCTTAACCCATTGGTGATTCAGTTGAGCATTATTTAGTTTCCATGAGATTGTAGGCTTTTTGTAATTTTTGTTGTTGTTGTTGGAATCTAACTTTAAGCCATGGTGGTCTGGTAGAACGCAGGAGGTTATTCCAATTTTTTTGTGTCTGTTGAGATTTGCTTTGTAATCAAGCATGTGGTCAGTTTAAGAGAAGATTCCATGTGTTAGAGTGGAATATTCTGTAGATATCTATTAAGTCCATTTGAGTCATAATGTCTGTTAGTTCCCTTATTTCTCTGTTAAGTTTCTGTCTGGTAGACCTGTCCATTGGTGAGAGTGGGGTGTTGAAGTTTCCCACTACTAGTGTGTGGGGTTTGATGTATGATTTGAGCTTTAGTAATGTTTCTTTTACAAATTTGGGTACCCTTGTATTTGGGGTATAAATATTTAGAACTGAGACTTCATCTTGGTGGATTTTCCCTGTGATAAATATGTAATGTTCTTCCCATTCTCTTTCGATTGATTTTAGTTTGAAGTCTATTTTATTAGATATTAGGATAGCTACACCAGCTTGTTTCTTAAGTCTATTTGATTGGAAGTCTTTTCCCAACCTTTTACTCTGAGGTAGTGTCTGTCTTTGAAGTTGAGGTGTGTTTCTTGTATGCAGCAGAAGGATGGATTCTGTTTTCGTTTCCATTTTGTTAGCCTGTGTCTTTTTATAGGCAAATTGAGACCATTGATATTAAGGGATATTAATGACCAGTGATTGTTAATTCCTGTTATTTTTTGGTGATAGTGTTGTGTGTTTCTCTTCTTTGGTATTTGTTAGTGTAGGATTATCTATTGCCCATGTTTTCATGGGTGTATCTAACTTCCTTAGAGAAGCCAACTTTGGATGTACAAATAACAGTTAACTGATCAACCAGTATCAGGATCTGAAAACACATTTTCTATGTGTCCCTTTCTGTTTTTAAAATTTATTTTGCATTCCTTCTTACTTTGTCTAGATTCTCTACTTTATATTCAAGTCATGATAGTCTGTCTTCTGCTTGTAAGGCTTTCCTTTGAATTTTTAAAACTGTATTATTGTGCTTTTCAAATCCATTTCATTCAGTTGAGTCTTCTTTAATGTTTTTATCTCTTCACTGAATTCCATTTTCAAGTCCTGGGTTATCATTATCAGTTCCATTAGCCTTATGCTTGTGGTTTTGATCATAATTCAGACATTTATTTTCCTTAAGGTCTTTCTTAAGCTCTGTCTCTGTCTCTGTCTCTGTCTCTCTCTCTCTCTGTCTCTGTGTGTGTGTGTGTGTATGTTTATCTTCTTTAAACTTAAACTCCTTGAATTTTGATAAAGTTTATGGTTTTTTCTTTTTTAATTTTGTGTGTTGCACAGTGGTCATATAAGATATAAATAGTGATTTCAATCCTTTTGAATTTGTAATGATTTGTTTTACGTTCCAGGATGTGGTCTATTTATACAAGCTTCCATGTACTTCTGAGTAGAATTATGAAGGTGTTTGGGTGGAATATTCTGTAGATATCTGTTAAGTTCATTTGCTGTATGATGTAAATTAATTCTGATGTTTCTTTGTTATTTTTTATTCTGATGATCTCTTTATTTGAGAAAGTGGGCTTATTGAAATAACCTGCTATTAATGTATTGTTGTTAATCTGTTTCTTTAAATCCAATAATAGGTTTCTTTATGGGTGTGTGTTTTCTTAGTTTGAGGAAATTTTCTTCTATAATATTGTTGAAGATCTGATTTGTGCCATTAACTTGCCATTAACTCCCTCATCAATGCCTAGAATTCTAACTTTTGGTAATTCTCATTAGTCAACATTTCTCTGGTACTGGTGGGTTTTAGAGAAAAGATACTGACTTGATCTTTCATATTGTTGGTATTTTTTGCAATAAGATCTGGGCATGTGGACTTCTTTCATTCTGAATTTGTTATGAATAGTGCAAGTTTGAGCAGAAGAAAGGTTGGGATATTCAGGGAGATTCACAGGACTAAATCCTGGAGGAGGCTGTCTAAAGTCTGGTTACTAAGCAGGGTGCAGTGCAGAAGTGACCTGTAGATGGCTTCAGGTAGGGCAGATCCTGGCAAAACTAAAGGTTGGTTTTAGTGCTGGGAGGGGTGGTGTGACTAGGCCAAGGCATGGGTATGGGACCTGGAAGAAACCTAGAGATTGGCTGTAGTGCAAGTTGAAATGGTCAGACCAACCTGGGGCACTGGATTTTTGACCCAGGCTAGATCTGGAGGGTTTTAATGAAGCTATGGATGGGGAGTTCAGGGAGACTCACCAGGCTAGACCTTGCAGAAGGTTGTACTTTTTCTGTCCTTCAGCGGGGAGACACATCCACCTTTCACAGAGATGGACAGCCTCTAAAGCTCAGGATCCACTTCACAACCGAGTCTTTCTCCGTGGTGCATGGGAGCTGAAGAATGCTGGATTTGGATTTGGGTCTGGAAAGCAGCTATTCAAGCATCAAATGAATTCCAGTCTTGTCCTTTCTGCACTTCTCTTCCCTCCACCTGTCTCCACTTTTCTTTCTCCTCCTCCCCATTTTTCTTCTCTTCTTAATCTCTTTCTACTCTAACCCTATGCAAGACCTTTCCTCATCCTTGTGACATTTAAAGCTCTATGACAAATTAAAGTTCAAGATCTAAACTCTAAAACTGTTATAGTACATAGTAAATTGAGTTTCTAAGTGTATTTCTTTTTGAATCTATACCCCAGCAAAGGCAGAAAAGTGTGGGTCTTCCCATTATCTTAATGGTCTAAAGGCCTTTATAGTGATATTTTCTGTCAAACTCACCTCAAACAGAGTTTGAGTCTAAGTGCTACACAAGAATGCTGATTCTACTCTCAGTAGCTGGGTGGAAATCTTTATTCTCATCAGCTATGTGATCTCAAGAAAGTCATGTAATCTTTACATCAAACATGCAGGATAAACTGCAAAGATAATATGGAATCAAGTGTGTGTGTGTGTGTGTATCCATCATATTGAGGTTGGAAATGGCCTGAGTGGAATGAAGGCATGTGGACAGATATGCACATAAGATATACACCCTGGTCCAAACCTGGAATGTGAGGGTAGATCTGGCTGGGTGGAAAGGTTGAATATAGTGGGAGAGAGTCCTGCTGTTTGGGCAATAGGTAGGGAGAGTACCGGCTGAAGCCTAAAATTCTGTGTGGTTCAGGTAGAGCAGGCCAGATTAGGCCAGGGCACTCTATGTGGGATCCAGTGTGTATCTGGTGCATTGTAGAGAAAGAATAGATGAGGTAGTCAGCAGGTAAGAGGAGAGACAAGCTCTATGTAGGTTCTCCAGATCTCCGGTTCAGAAGCTTACTATGTCTCCATGTGGTAGTCACCATGGGACAAGAAAGTTAGGTCCCCTACATGTTGGCCTCCTATTCCAAAACTCCCTCTTTGCTTTGTTCTCCACAAGACCTATGAGGTGTCTTTCTTATATAGAGGCTTCCCTGTGTACAATCTATAATAAACTTTGAGTTCTATATACACAGTTAAGATTTCTCAGTTTTGTATTTGAGGTAAAATTTAATGTATTTCATTTGAGGGGTTTCTTTTTTGAGATTGGTTTTCATTTTTCTATCTGACACCATTGTATTTTAATTGAACTGTACATTATTAACTTACAATATACTTAAAATATGATTATATTAGGTCTACTTTGAACTACTATTTTTGCTTACACTCTCTGCCTTTTTCTCTTTTATTTCTCGTTTTATAGTTTTACTTCTTGAGAACTTTACACATGAGTGCTTCATCTACCTCACTGCCACCACATTCTCTCCCCCACTCAGCTCCTCCCACATCCCTTTGTCCCAAACTCACGATGTCTTCTTTAATTAATATTGTGACATGTATATATCATGTCAACTGGTAGTGTCATTATGTTGGTCTTATTCATAGAACCATATTGTTAAGAGTTAATGGGTACATTTCCCTGTCATTTCTAGGGGACATTATTTACCAGCCAACATTCTGGGCCTCTGACTCTTGTTCAGGCAAAATCTATTTATATTTTAAAATTCTGGACTATATAGTGACTTTCATTAATTATATCTATAAACACCATCAAGCAGTTAATATGTAAGAAGCAATATTAATCACTACTCCATTCTCATGCAGACATATTTTCTCACACCATTTGGCTCATGGAACAAGATATGAGTGAGGGTAGGCTTGCACTGTGCATCTTTGAGTCACTCTTATTTTAAGAAATAAATTCAGATCATCCTCTAGAACAAAACATTTCCAAGTGCTGCTTCTTATACTATTGAAATAATCACTATTCTTGGGGAAGGTAGAACTGAAATTATTCAGATTTCAAAAGTCTTAATGGCTCAGGAGATGTAAGATCCCTTACCCGCCTACTTCCACCTCACACTAAAAGA
>CABHPH010000148.1:0-13867 GCA_902168325.1 Peromyscus nudipes
GGACTTGCATGCTGAGGGAATCCATGGCCATGTCAGGTATCCTCTGAGGGATTTGGCACACAAGAACAGGCACTCTGCGAACTAATCTCCATTGTTTCAAGCATCATCATAAGGAGTCTGTCATCTGGACCAGTAGATGTCTGGGTGTGTACACAGCACAGTGGATATGAGGGGCCTGGGAAGGGGCATCCACCATGAAGGTCTCTGGCTTCTGGAGGGGGAAACAAGAAGTGGTTAAGCTTCTGTATCTGGCAGAGGAAGGACAGTTCCTGTGTTTGGTCCTGAAGATCTTGATAGCGACAGCTACCCCTACGATCCAAAAACAAAGCACACACTGCCTCTCTATGCATCTGGTAAGACCACACACAGCGCCTGAGTAACTATAACATGACCAACAGAGATGGGAAGTGGGAGGTGGGGGTCTACAAGCAGAGGTGAAGGGCGGCATAGCAGGAGGTCTGCCACTCAGGAAGCCCCTCCTCATTGGATCCCCTGTCAGGCTCCAGGCTGAGAGGGCATGCCTTCACTTCTCGCCACAGTAGACTGGTCATCAATGGGCTCATCGATGGCTCCAGGAAGAGGAGCTTCTGCATATTCTTCCGGGAAATACTTAGAGATGCAAACACCTGAAATTATCCTAGGGAGTTCAAACCCTGGGTTGACCGTACATGGAAGGAATATTCATGACCAGAAACAGAAGGAATCTTCATAACCAGACGTCATGACAACTGAGACAATCTTTGATTGGCACTGTGCCCCTTTGGAAGGCATCTGTGGTACTTGTCTGGCATCCTTTATCTACTCTGTCCTCTGAAGAACTCTGTGTACAGCGGTGTGGTCTTCTCTTGGGAACCAGAGGGCATATTTGAGCATCCTCTCTGGTCACCAGAATCCCTTGTGATATTTCCACTGAAGGATGCCCTGGTCCCTTTGGACTTCCACTCAATTCTGTTTGCCTACCAGATTTGCCCCAAGGGAGACTCCATGCCTTTGAGGGGATCAAAAGCTAGACAGAGCATTCTCTACTCTCACAGTTGGGTCTCTCTGAGCGAAAGTGTTTTTCAAGTTGAGAGTCCTCTATGGGCATCTTCGTGTGCTCTGAGGGATTTTGACCTCTGGGCACAGCACCCTATGACGAAAACTTCCTTCCCAGCTGGTCTCCTGGGGAGGAAATGGAGGTTGAGCCTGTCATTTCAATAAGAATCTGTCCTCTGGGTCAGGCATTTTCTGAAGTCAACCGTGATGCTTGAGAGAGAACATGAAAGCTGAGAGGAGTCCACAGAGGCCGTGTTCTCTCCTGGCTGGCCTCCTCTAACAGCGTCTGGAAGCCGGGCCTGCAATCATTCTTGCAATAGAAGCACTGGGCTGCTGTCCTCGAAGGGTCTCTGTACCAGGCCCGGGATCCTTGGTCACAGTGCACAAGTGCAGACAGAAAATGTGTTCCGAGTGGTTCCAAGGAATCTGAAGCTGTATGGCCACCGTCGGAGGAAGCTGACCTGAAAATGGAGATTTACACAGCTTAACACAATGCAATCCCAAAAATTCCTACATGGAGGAGAAAGAACAGAGGGGACAGAAATGACCAACTTTGCTGGCAGCTTCTCAGATACATGAAGGTCGCACAGCACCTCCTCCCACCCCAGAGGGGACAGCTTCCAAAAGCCAGGCAGGGACACAACAGGTCTTCCTTCCACTCAGCGTCCAGAAGGCTCTCAGCAGTGTGTTCACTTTGGTCTGACCCGGGACTGTAGGGAACAAACCTAGATGTGTGACCATTTGTTACTGCAGCTAGAAAAACTAATACACTCTGTTTCCAATCTTGATATTCATTCTAATCGGTTCTCCAAGAACATCAGAATCGGATCACACAAAAGAACAATGAAAACATGTGTTTTCAATCTAGGCATGCCCCGAGTTAAATGAAATCTCTGAAGTGTGGCTGAAGTACAGTGTATGAGTGACCTTATTAACAGGGCTGGACTCTAGACAAAGGCCATAAGGAACTCAAATGGGGTTAAGTCACATTAAAAGCCATTAACAACTTGTAGCAACACTGTTAATTAAAATCACCAAGACAAAAGAGAAGGCAGAGAATACTTGAAATATGAAGAGGTACGAACTCAACTGAATCAAACATTCCAGAAGCAAATAAATATTGTGTGATGCCCTTGGGCATCTGGAGGTGTGAGTGTTGGCTTTGCTTCAGGCTGGCATGGATTTGTCCTCCCCATATTAATACTGTGTAAGTGTGCTGGGTGAGGGTGGCACACGCATTTAACACCAGCACTTGGGAGGCTGAGCCAGGCAGATCTCCGAGTTCAAGGCCAGCCTGGTCTACAGAGTGAGACCTAGGACAGGCACCAAAATTACACAGAGAAACCCTGTCTCAGAAAACAACAACAACAACAAAACAAAATCTTGTGTAAGTGAGGTCGTTAGTAGGGACATGGAGAGGTGGTAAGACTGTGCTGGATGTGGGAACATCTACAAAGAATCTGGTTGTGGGAGCAGTTCTCAATAAATGAATAAATCTTGTCTCTCTAGACTGGGTCAGGAGGTGAGCGACTGCCCTAGCTAGTTCCCTTGAGAATGAGTGGTTCCCACCTGGGGCTGCTCTGAACTCTTGGCTCCTCCTTCCCACAGTGCATTCCTTTTCACTACTGTGGTGTTGGCACAGGCAGGGCGCTCATATCCGTGCACCTGTATCACCATGGTGGAGCTTTCTAGCCCACCGAGAAACACACGAACCTTTTACACCATGCTCTGATTCAGGCATTTTGTCAGAGCAATAGAAAATGGGCAAATATGTGTTTCAGGGTAAGCCTCTGGTTTGAAACCAGATGGGCATGTTATAATTTTGATTAATCATTGTATTTGGTACAAGATATTCCTCTTGCACATGTGTCACCATTTGAGGCCAGTGGTTTCTCTCCATGTGAGGAATCTAAGAGAAAATATTCATAGAAGTTGACTATTGGTACTTTTACTGATGACAAAGTGTTGTGGGCAGGGGTCTTTAGAGGTCACTCAAGAAGAAATCACTTTTCTTCACAATGCAGGAAATGGGGCTCCAGACTGGCAACTAGGAACGGACACTTCTGGAATGCACTGGGAAGGAGCAGTGCTCTTGGGAAGGGAACTTCTAACCTGCAGTCCTTTCCTCCATCTGTTAGGTGAACAAGGACTCTCCTTCCCACGGAACATGAGCAATAGCAAGACCGAAGGCATGGTAGTCAGTCCTCTAGGACACTGGTGCACATGACCTTTCAGACTAAAACTAACCAACCAGATGAAAACCTGTAAGGTTAAAATAGATGTCTTAGAAGGCACTGCATAGCCTCCAACCGGGATCTAAGCCTCCTTAGCTTTCTCAGAACCATGAGCTCTGCTGAGGCAGACTGTAAACACATCTTTGCATCCCAGAGAAAAGACTACAGACACTTGCTGCTGATTCTCACAAACAAAACACCTCCAGGCACATGGAGCATGTACCTCCCCAAAGGACAAACCTCACTTCTGAGTGTGGAGACTAACAGGTAAGCTAGAGTGGAAGGCCCAGTTCACTTCACACCATCAGACTCTTTAAGTCCAGGCCTCTGAATGTTTATGTTTACTCATGTGACTGCTTTCCTTTCCTGGACCAAACATCACAACCAGAGCAAGCAGTGTGCTTCACCAAGGCCATGTGTCCCTCAGGAGGCTTCCCCTGAGACTGAAAATTTGATACTGGTAAGATAACTTGGCACTGCTGTGAAGATGTTTCTTTTCTGTCAGAATTAGAAACATGATCAAATGCAGGAAATGGAGTAAATCTGTCCTGGGAGCCTAGAGCAGTATAATTATAAGATTTTTCCTCACCCAGATGATTGTGCTGCCGTCCTGCCTCCAGGGGAACATGGCACACAAAACTGTAAACCGACAGTAGGGCAGGGCCCAGACCCATTCCGTGGCTCTGCCTTCAGCAGACCTTCATGAAGAAGGATGAAGGGAAAGTCTGCCATGCCAAGAATCCATCCTCCCAAGCCTACACTATTATTTTCTCTCATTTTGTAATGGGCAAAGCATTGAATATTGTACACATTGTGGCTTAATGGACTCTCACTTTGCAAACACGAGCTGCAATGCACAGACAAGACACAAGAAAATGCTGTCCAAACATCCACATAAGAGAAAAGAGCAGTCAGCAATAGAGATAGCTCAGAATTACCTTGAACCCATTCCTCCAAGTGTGTTTACTATGGCCATTTTATTATGGCATGGGTAAAACTGAATTTTGCCAAATTGGCCATGAGTTCTTGTCCTTATGCTAAGTAGAGTGTCAGATTGAGGCAGGCAGTCACAAGAGAGAGTCCTCCTTGGGACCCCATAGGGTTCTGGGTTCAATCCTCCCATCCCATGGTAATAATGTACCTTGCACCCTACTTCTGTAGACAAAATTCTAAATGGTCTCATTAAATAAAAAACATGCTTCCAAATATAGGAGTGAAACAGATCAGGGAAATAGTGAGAGCCCCCAGGCAACCTACCTCACCAACTCTGCAGCCTCCAAAATGTGAGCTACTTCCTGTCTACCCACGCCTTTATATGCCTTACTTTTCTGCCCTCTCATTGGCTCTTAGCCCAGCAACCTCACTTCCTTGTAATTGCCTGTCTGTACAGACCTCCAGGTCTCTATGGTTGGTAATGGGATTAAAATGTATGTCACCACGCTTGGCTCTGGTCCCTAGTATGGCCTTAAACAAACAGAGATCCTGTCTGCTAAGTGATTGGATTAAGGGTGTGTGCTACCAATGCCTGACTTTTATTTTTACTTAAAATGGCTTGCTACTTCCTCTGATCTCCAGGCAAGCTTTATTTATCAAAGCACAAATAAAATATCACCACATACTCCCTTGACCTACATCTAGCACACACATGCCTCTAGCAGCCTCAGATTCACTCAAGCAAAAAGCAGTGGCCTCCATATTCCCCATCACAGAGAATGCTATACATTGTCCTGTCCATGATGACAATTGAATTTACAGTTTCATTTCAGTTTGTTCCCAACTTGTCCAAATATGGCAAGTAGAAGAGCTGAAACGTCCTACTGACCTGGCTCCAAGTGCATTAGGCCTGTGTCCTCTAGTGACCTTTCAGGTCCCCTATTTGCCATCTCCTGCCTAATGTAACTGGGCATACATGTGGGTAAAATCAGTAGCAGTATAGGAAGGGACATGCCCAGTAGAGAAATGATTTTAAAACCAAATCTATCCATCAAAATAGAAGGATCTTTGTAAATTTCCCCTTCTGGAACCAGCCCCTAAACATTCAGGCCCTATAAATGTGTCCCCAACATGTAGTGTGGGCACAGTGAGTTCTCTGACTTCTGTGACCCACCCTCATTCTCTTTTGAAAGTATTTGTTTTTAATTTTCTAGATTAGAAGTTAATTATAGTACTTCCCCTCCTCTTCCTCCCTGCAAACCTTCATATATACCCATGCCAGGTGTCCTTCAAATTCATGGCCACCTCTCAGTGTTACTGCATGCATGATGGATACACATATATGTTCCTAATTCAAAGCTTCCAACTCTATCTGTTTCCAGGGTTGACTGTTTGGCCCTGGACAACCATGTGTTCTCCTCTTCCCTGGGGACGGCCACCCCTCCTGCTCTGGGCTTTACTCCTTCACTTGTGATAGTGTTGCCCTCTACCACTGGCTTCTGTTGTTCTAGTAACATTACCTTGCTGACCTGTGGGAGGCCCTATTTTCAGTTATTGGGACAGGAGTACAGGAGCCACAGAACACCATACCCAGACCATGACCACACGTACCAGGTAGAGTAGGCTGACTGTAGCCCACATCAAAGTTCCATGCTGCTTATCTTTTTATGATGAATAAAGCTTATATAATTTTTCATTAGCTAAAATTTTTTCATTTATTTTACATACTAACCATAGTTTCCCCTCCCTCTTCTCATCCCATTTCCTCCCCATGGATCCCCTCTGCATCCCTCCCCATCCACTCCTCTTCTGTTTCTGTTCACAAAGGGGCAGGCTTCCCATGGGTGTCAACAAAACATGGAATATCAAGATAAGGTAGGACTAAGGCCGTGTACTTGTATTAGCAAGGCAAGCCAAAATGGGGAACAGGTTCCCCCAAACCAGCTCAAACATTAGGGACAGGCTGTGTATCCACTGACTGGAGTCCCACAAATATACCAAGCTACACAAGGGTCACACATATGTAGAGGGGTCAGTCCCATGCAGGCTCCCTAGCTGTTGGTCCAGAGTCTGTGAGCCCAGGTGAGTTGTTTCTGTGGGCTCCGTTGTGATAACCGTGACTCCCCGGGCTCTTATAGTCCTTCCTACCTCTCTTCAATAGCATTCCCAGAGCTCAGCCTAATGCTGTTTATTTTTTATAAATAAAGCTTTATCAGACCCAGAAAGTCATTACATTTTTGTCCACAGTGTCTTCTTATTTCAGAAAGGTTGTAGAGCATGCACATAGCCTGTAATAGTTGTCACAAGGGCAATGCAGAACAACTGGTTATCAGTGCCAAATGGTCAATCCTGAATGCACACGGACATGTAATATTACACATTCTGAGCAGGTAATAATTGGGAATAGATATGTATTCACAGAGACATATACATATATAAACATTACCAGAATCAGTGACTGAAATGGGCCATGAATTTGAATGGGATGATTTGCACAGTAGAAAAGGAAGGAGGAAACGATGTAATTGTACTATCATCTCAAAAGTAAGTTTAAAAAGTCTTTATTTTTACTTTTTCAGAAGAGTTTGAGTGTCACAAAGACAAGATGGAGACACACCTACTGCTCTACTTTCCTGTTCTGTGGCTGTGAGAGAAAGCATGGTATGGTAGAAAGTGCTGACTCCAGGGCCCAGCTCCTGCCAATGTCCACCATGGGGAAGTCAAGACAGTGGGAGCTTGAAGCAGCTAGTGACACCACACCCACCCTCACCTGAGAGAGCGAATGCATTCACAACTGCACTCTGTGCTGCTTCACACTCTGGAAGAGTCTGGGACCCGAACCCAGGGTAGGATGCTAACCACAGTAGCTAGCTGTGTATCAGTTATTACAATTCCTAGGATCCAAATAGTCATGAGCACAGGCCACCCCAAGCTAGGCCATCCCTCCCAGAGACTCTTCTTCCCACGAGACTCTGCGTCATGTACGGTGGACGACGCAAACAAACCATCACACCTACAAACCAGACCTGCTCCCAGACTCTCACCACGGGGCCTAGAAGTACGGGCAGCTCAGTAGATACAGCCCTGGTTCATACATAACATTCTAACTAACACAATTCAGTGGGGTGTGGGGCGACGCTCAGTAACAATACAGTTCTGGCTGTACAAACAAGAAGACCTGAGTCTGACTCTCCAGCATCCATGAAAAAACCAGGTGGGGCGATGGAATCTGCTAACTTCCATGCTGCAGAAATGTGACACAGGTGAGTCTCTGGAACCCACTGGACATCTTTCCAAGTCCAGTGAGAGGTGCTGTTTCTAAAAATGAGTTGGGAATTGAAAAATGAAGACACACATTTCCATACACAAGCACCTACATACTTAAATACAAACTCCATGTACACATTCATGCAAAACACACAAACACACACACACACACCTAATTAAAATGTCTCTGGGTGTGACACTTGAAACAACAGGATGAAGATCAGGGATCAGTTTACATGAGCTAAGCATATGGTGCTTCCATTAAACACACAAAGACACTGGAGACAAACTCTTCCCAACATGCTCCATTCTGTTGAAGACAGTGAGATCCAGGCAGTGTTCAGGATCATGGAGCAGTTGAGCTGAGCACTGGGTGCCTCAACAAAACACCCAAAGGTCCTGGAACCCTCCCTGGAGAGTGAACAGGAAGTATGTGGGAGTCCAGCTGGGGAGACTGGCTCCCACATTTTAAGACAGGGTACTCTTGAGGAGAGAGGGATAGGAGATATTAGATAGAAGGACAGAGAGTAGAGAAACAGAAACACAGGATATCCTCGAGAGGCCTGGATCATTCTCCACCAGCCCCTTCTGTCTCTTCTAAAGGACTCTTTATAGGAATGCCAAGGGGTGGAGCAAAAGACCTCCCCCTAGCTCTGCTAAGTGTAGACCCTTCCACTCACCTAGTAACCATGCTCATGGTCAAGCTATCCTCTAATGCAGCTCTGCTGGGAAAAGCAGGCTCAGATCTCACCAGGAAATCTTTGTGGGCCCCCACAGAAGTGTTTGGAGGAAACAGCAGGCACTTTTAGGGTAAAGTTTAAAGAAGACACTGTATGGTGTGTCTTTCCACCCAGCATGGCCAAGGACAAAGAGCCACCTGTACCCCAAGAGTCTGCACTTCCCAGCCTTGGGCTGTCCCTCCACAGCAGTCTCAGCAGGAACTTTGCTCTTTAGTCCTCTGAGGGTCAGCATGGCATGGAGACCAAACAGCAAAGCTTTACCTCCTGCCCTGACGTTTCCTAATCCTGCCATTCCCAATGCACCACTCTGTCAGGTTCCTGGCTTCAACTCAAACCAGGCCTTCTGCCCTCTCTGGCCCTGGGCTGTCAGCAGTAATAAGATCATGACATCACCCAGGACAGAATGCACCTCAGAAACCCTTGTCTTAGCTAATGGACCTCCTCCTCCTAGGCACCACTGCAGGACAGGAGAAGGCCTAAGGACCTTTCTGAGGAGATGGTTGGTTACAAACTCTGAACTCATTTCCCCCTCAGAGAAGCACAGGCCTTCTCAGGGCACATGCTGCTTCTCCTGCCTCCCCAGCACCCAGCACAGAAGCCCAGCATGCTGGCTAGGTGCCCTGGACCGTGTTCTCAAGCACCAGAACCCACCACCATGGGAGGGTTTGAGTCAGGCTGAAGTTGAGAAGGTACAAGTACCTCTGCTGGAGCCCAGTCCCCCATCCTGTCCAGAGAGCAGCCCAGCCACTGTTAATCCAAAGCAAACAATTAAAATCTAAGTAAGGGCGCCCTTCATGGAGCACCACAGATACGCAGCATCCTGGAAACCTCCTTGTGGTGCTCCCCATGATAGCCCTGAGGATGTTCAACCCAAAACCTGTTCCAAACAGGACTCTCCCCAGTAGAACGTTTGGCCTCTGAGTTTGCACATTACAAAGAACTTCACATGGGCTAATGGCCCTTCCTGGATACACCTGTGCCTCCACCTAGGAGCAAGTACCAGCAATCCTAGCATTTGAGAATATGATGAAACATTAATCTATTTCTTTTGGCATATCCGCCTAGACTTTTGGTTTTGTGCACACACAGACCACCCTTCCCATGAGACATTGGCCCAATCTTCTGCTCTTAAAAGAGCTAATTGAGATTGGCCAGGAATCAGCCCAAGTACATGCTTGTGCATCTGGTTAAATTGTGGCTTAGACAGAAAACATCCAAGTCTGTGCCAGAACCCTGTGTTAAACTAACATATTATCATTTTGAGATGTTTGTAGAAGGCCTTTATCGCCTACAAGAAGATGTAGTATAAAACATGCAACATGACTCTCTCGTTGGAGCAACCAGGGATGGAGAGAGAACACCCTAGCCTGAGTTCTTTGGCTTTAGCATTAGCCTTGGTTTTTAGTATAGAAAAAAACTGAATGGCTAGTATTTGGAAGTCACCAGGATGGTTGTAAAACCTTCCTGATCACAGCATGTGGGCCTCCCCTTCCTCTCTCAACACCATGGAGGGCAGCACATCTCTAAAGCAGGAACCCGCCTGGGCAGGGCCATGCAAATGCTGACAGCCTGACCAATAAATAAAGTTCCTGTCTTTCCCAGAGGGACCCCAGCCCCGCCTCATCTGAAGCCTTCAGACACAGCAGGGCAGGGAGGCTTCCTTCACCTTTGCAGAGATCCTGGAGAAGAAGAAAGAGCAGAGAACCTGAGCTTGCTGCCTGAGGCTCTGCCTTTGTCAACTCCACTGTCTCTGTCCTCAACACTTCCTGCCTCCTTTTATACTGGTGCTGCTGGAGGAGTGTGAAAAAGGCAGAGGCTGCTGGCTTCTCAGTCAGTGTGCTGAATCCCAAGCCTGCCCCTCACGGGGTCTCCCACACAACCTTCCAGAGACAGCAAGGGCAAGCAAGAAGCTGCCTCACTGCCAGCCCGATTGTCCTGTACTGAACCCTCCTCAGGCTGCCTGCCTGCCAAGCAGAGTGCTTGCCCCTAGGAAGGACAGCCCTCCCCAGCAGATTGTGGCTTTGACCTACTTAAACAGTGGGACAGGGTCTGGACTGTCCCCTGTGGTCACTGGGGTCCTCTCTCCTAAGGTTCTTGGAGTCTGACTCAAACCGTCTCCCAAGGTCTCCACATTTCATTAAAAACCCAGGCGTCTGTCCCTTCCTCCTGCACAATTGATCCTTCCAGTTCTCTGATATTCCTGCAGCTCATGGGGAGACTTACTGAACACTGCAGGGCTGCCTTGTCTCCCACACTCCTCCTCCAGTGAACAATGCAGTTTCCTTTCTTCAGAGGTTCACGGTCCCTGGCCCACAAGTTGCCTCTAGGTCTTTCCCAGTCCCCAAAGAATTGAAGTCTCATACACCCTCCCCTCCACCTTCTTCCTTCCTAGCCCTCCTAATTCATACCTTACTCCTTCCTGGGCATCCTACATTGCTTCTGGGTCCTATGCAATGCTCCTGATGGCTAGGAGGGTACCCAAGGTTTCTCCCATGTCCGTTGCATTCCAACAGCTTCCAGCTCCCGTTCAGCCTGGTGGCGGTTAACGGCTGGCACACTCAGCTCACCCTGGTCACCAGGCTCAGGGCCTGCTTGAAGGAGGGTTCACCAGTTCTGTCCCATCAGCTCCAGGAGCCCCTTCTTTTCCTGCCAGCTACAGTTAGAGAAGGCAAAGTCCATGCTCTCTCTGCTGTGTGGCCAAGGTGGTCTGTGCGCAACCTCCGCCAGTCTGTCTGCTGCGCCTGCGCACTGTGTCCAACTTCAGCACGTGCTGTCTCTTGAAGCTGCTCAGGATGGAGTGGGCAGGCTGGGGTTGGCAGGCTGCAGGAGTAGGGGACATCTCACCTAGAGCTGCTGGCCGGGACTAGAGGACCAGAGAGCTGCTCCACACTGTTAAAGCGGGAAGGAGCCTAGTTACCACTGGTTTCCTGGGGCTACCCAGCTGGTTAAGAAAATGAAGTAAGACTTGCAGGCAGGGGCACTTGAGTGTGCAAACTCTTCTGCTGCTGATGTTGGGATCTAGGCGATGTTTCTGAACCAGGCAGCACTTGTGTCTAGCCCTGGCCTCGGGGGAGATGAATCTAGTGCTGCGTGCAGGGTGCTGGCGGGTGAAGATGCTGTGTAACATCAACAGAACCACCAGAAACCCACTCCTGCCTGCTGGGACCAGCATCCCCAGGGTCTCAGCAGAAGGGAAGGGAACCCTGGAGAATGCTCAAGCATATGGATGCTGAGGCCAGATTCACTGTCTATACCAAGATCTAAGCTTGTCACTCTAGAGGGGAGCCTGGATAAATTCTTCCCTTCTCTGGAAGATGTTTTGCCTGTCATATGTATGACATGATGGTGCCCATATCGGGGACTGTTCTGAAGAACAAATGAGGTAACACCAGGAAGTTCAGGTAGCAGGGGTGGGCATGAGACCTGTGGAGGGCTGGAGGGGTGTCAGGGATGAATAGAGGAAAGTTAATTCTAGGCAACCCTCATCAGACCTCTCCCAGGTCCATAGCCACCTTGTCCATCACAAGACACTAGGGTAACTATGTACCGCTGGCTTAGCCTCTCTGGCCATCTGGAGAATGAGGGCATAAACAGAGGCCAGGTTTGCTAGAGTAAGTCTGGTAGGCAGTGATGGACAGCTTGAAGAGGAGACAGCGCTCAGTGAGTGCCAGATGCCTGGTCTCCTCTTTAGTGGTAATTTGAATAAGATGTTCCCCCATAAGTCTCTGACCTTTAAATGCTTGGTTCTTCTTTGGTAGATGTTTCAGGATGATTAAGAGGTATGGCATTGCTGATGGAAGTTTGTCACTGGGGATGGGGTTCTGAGATTTCAAAAGACTTCTGCCCTTCTGAGTTAGCTCTCTGTGTGCTTTTTGTTTGTGGGTTGAGATGGGAGCTCTCAGCTGCTGGTCTAGCACCAGTCACACTCACCTGCCACCATGCTCCCTGCTATGAAGGTGATGGATTGTTATTCCCCTGGAACTGTAAGCCCAAAATAAACTCTTCCTTCTTCTGTAAGGTTCCTTGGTCATGATGATTTATCACAGCAGTGGAAAAGTAACTAAGACACTCTTTGCATGTATCTGTTGATTTACCTGCTCTTGGTGTGACTCTCCCTGGGGGACCTGGGCCAGTGCTCGTGGAATATGTGACCTAGCACCTTTGCTGGATAGAGGAAGATCATAAAGAAGAGTAAGAAAACACACACGCTGGACAGTGGGGTGCTCAGAAAGGCCTGAGTGAGTGATGTCCTGAGTGAATGTGTGTTGTTTACAGAGACATGGACATGTCAAGGAGCCCAGAGCCTCAGACCAGTGGAGAAATGACAAGGCCCACAGCCCAGTCCAAATCCCTGGAACCATGCCTGGGTGTGGCACTTCATTTACATCTTTATAGTTTTGGTTGGTCTTTTTCTCTAACCTCCTACTTGAGTGTCCCTTGCCTACAGCCTGTTTGGCCTCCACTTGTGACCTAGTGGCCCATCCTAGAGCTCAGTTATCCTGGTGGGTTGTGTCCTAGCCCCACATGGCGCCCACCTGGGCATGAATGAACTATCTACTGCCTAGAATCCCTATGTCCTGATGCATGCCTTCACTGTAGGCATATTTTGGGAAGAGTGGAAAGTGTGGCATCCCAGCATGTATTAGGGATTGGAGACTGGGTTCAGCCTAGTGATGGGCTGGTCACCTGAAAGCCAAAACCTTATCTATGAACAGTGGAGGTGCTGGGATGGTTGAAAGCCTTGTCCAAGATGATGTTCAGAGTCCTTGTGCAGGTAAAGGTGACAGAAAAGTCTGGGACCCAAGGTAAAACTGGGGACTATCTCCCCAGAGGCTTACACTTCAAGTGCACTTCAAACATGATCCCTTAGCCTCTTTTGTACTCTTTCCACTTTACACATGGCATGTATTACGTCCATTCACTGATCAATGCCAACTGGAAACCTACTACTGCAGGTAATATAATGCATATAGGGCTTCCAGACTAAACAATACAGATGTTTTAATCTCATTTTGATTTACAGTGATTGAGGCAGGTCAGTGATAACAACATAGCTTTCATCGGAAGTTTAGAGACCAAGGGATGGGGGAGATGTTCTGTTTCTCCAGAGGAACTTTATCAAGTGTTGAGATTGAAGAGGTACCTTGATTATGTTTGAGATTAAGAGGAGGAGAAGGGATACTAGAGCAGAACAGTGAGGGGGAAGCCTACAAACAGTTCAAGGCAAAGAGAACTTCAGGGTGAGTTTCTGGAAAGCCTGAGGTGGAGGCTGGAAAGTGATGCACTGTGATGGCACGTAGAGTTCTCTGTAGGAGCTCTGGGGACCTGTGAGAGAGTTCCTGAAGAGTGACATGGCCAGGTCCACATCTCTGAGACATCTGTGTGGTGGTTGAATGATAATGTGCCCCACAGGCTGCAGTAGTTAAAACTTGTTCCCAGGTCACAGTGTTGTCTGGGGCTCTTTAGGAGGTGCAGCCCTGCCTGAAGGAGCACATCACTGGGCACAGGCTTTGAGATGTTGTGGCCTCATCCACTACTTCACTCTCTTTGCTTCATGCTTGTGACTGAGAATGTGAACTCAGATTCTGGCTCCTGCGTCCATGCCTACCACTTACCACGATGTATACCTGCTACAAGTCATGTTTGTCGTGGTGTTTA
>CABHPH010000150.1:0-36502 GCA_902168325.1 Peromyscus nudipes
TGCAGAGAACTACAAGAGGAGAGAGGGATACTCAGGGAGCTGTGTTACTTCTGCACAAGGCAAGAGAGCAGATGACCGACCTGGCCTGAGGAGAGCGGTCTGAGCATCTTGGATTCTCTTCTATGCATCTTTCCCACATCATGGCACCGGTAATAAATGATGCCCGCATGGAATGGGAGGTGGGGTGGGAAGGGAGTGAGTGAGGCTGCTCAGAGCATGGACACTGTTTGAGCTAAAGGAATCAATACACCTACACAGCTGTAACTGAACCCAACGTACTAGTGAGCAAGCTCACTAAAAGAAATAATGAGCTATTAAAAGCACCAGAGAAAGGCTGTGGCATAGCCAGGACTATGTTTTAAATTGCTCACCTAGAACAGGGTAAAAAAAAAATGCATCAACTTAAGATTTGACCATCATCATTCAGGCAAGAGTAGATGAGGCCCTAACTGGTTCTGAGATCTGACGAAGAAAGGGAAAAGGACATGTTGAGGAAGCAGGAGGGAGCGAGGGAGGGGCTCAGTTTGAAGAGCGCCTGCCTAGAGTCTCACTTAGTCAGGGCTTTCTATTGCTGTGATAAAGAACGTGACCAAAAGCAACTCGGGGAGCAAAGGGTTGATTTCATCTTGAACTTCCAGATAACATTGCCTCACTAAGGGAAAGCCGAGGCAGGAACTAAAGCGGAAGCCATGAAGGAATACAAGTTACTGGTTTGCTCCCCATGGCTTGCTTCCTTCTACCACCCAGGACTCCCTGTCCACGGATAGCCCTGCCCTCCCACGTCAATCATTAAGAAAATGACCTGCAGACTCTCCTATAGGCCAGTCTGATGGAGGCATTTCTTCCTCTGAGGTTCCTCTTCCCAGAAAACTCTAGTTGGTTGTCAAGTTGACAAAACCAACCAGCACACATAGCATGAACGAAGCTGTGGTCCTGTCTGCAGCACATCAACTAGGCGTGGTGGTACAGACCTGTACTCATCCCCTGCAACAGTCCCAGCACTGAGGAGGAGGAGGGGGAGGAGGGGGAGGAGGGGGAGGAGGATCGGGAATTCAGGACCATCCTCAGCTACATAGCAATTTGGAGGACAGCCTGGGCTACAGGGACCCTGTCTCTTACGGACGCAAAAGAGCCAGAGGAGTTGGAATTGGCCAGATTTGATGATTTCATAAGAAATAAGGGAAGAAACCGAGTCCAAGGCAACTGCCTGCTTCTGGCTCATATTGAATGAATATAGAAATCTATACTATCTAAAGATTAAAATCTTTCCCCATTCACCAGACCATTGAACTAGAATTTTTTAAAAGACTTCCTAATCTAGACAAGTTAAGAAAACTCACTGAGGGTATCTGAAATATCCTCCTCTTCTGTCTTAAAGTCCTACAGATGCCAGAGCCTTCGACACAGAGACACAACTGAGAAGAAAGAAGAGAGGAGGAAGTCACCAATTAAGCTTTCTGTGTGACAGCCAGATGGGAAGCTCTCCTTAGTGAAGACCACTTGAGTCTCTTGACAACCTATTGTCAAGAGTCACACACAGACAGTCCCAGTCCACGGTACCACTGTGTATACTTTACAGCTCTTGCCCTCAAGAGGTGGGATGTGTTTTACATCTCTTCCACTTCAATGGCCTTCTTGACTTCTTATCTGTAGAACGTGGTCATTGGAAGTGACCCATTCTGGGCTTAGGCTTAGGGGTGTGGTGGGGAGGTCGCTTATAAACTGCTGCTTTGTCTCTCTTGGGCCTTTGCCTAAACCTGGGGTAAGTTGCTGGAGGAAGAGAGAACATGTGGGAAAAAAAACAAGGGTCCCCAATAGTCAGCCAGTTGCTAGAACACAGCCACTTAGTGACCTGCCTACTGATTTAAGACATTAGGGAACCTGGCTAAGACTACTGCTTCCTAGGTGAGCTCAGTCTGATGTGCCACACTACAGACCTGTGAGCTAAATAAATGGGTATTGCAATTATTTGCTAAGTTCAGAATGGGTTATGGTATAACAAGTAATTGATATAGGAGTCTTCACTTTACAGATGAAGAAATAGGGCAGAAGGTGGAGAGATTAGAATATTATAGAAAAAAGTTGGCAGAGAAAAAAACTAAAAAACATGCCACCCCCGAGGCCAACACAAAATAGAGCATGCACAAAACAAACATAAACCTCTCACTACACAAATAACCTAAAAGGTCACAATCCACGAGACACAGGTGCCATTGAGCTTCCAACCTCTCCTCTAGCTCAATTCCTAACCTGGAAGCACTCTTTGTTAGTAAACTGGATCTGCTTCTACCACTGTCCGTCTGCCACTGCTCCAGAACACAAGAAGCTGGGAATCCCACTAGCATGTGCCAATGGCTGGGTTCTGGTGAGAGCCTTTCCTGGCTTACAGACAGCCCCTGGCTCATAGTGGCCTCGCACAGCAGAGGTAGAGCCATCTCTCTGATGTCTCCTAAGGATACTAGTCCCATCATGAGGGCACTACCTGTGTCTTAGTTAGGGTTACTACTGCTGTAATGAAATGCCATGACCAAAAGCAAGTTGAGAAGGAAAGAGTTTGTTCGGCTTATGCTTCCACATTGTCCATCATTGAAAGAAGTCAGAATAGGAACTCAAGCAGGGCAGGAACCTGGAGGCAGGAACTGATGCAGAGGCCGTTAGTGCTGCTGCTGCTTACTGGCTTGCTCAGCCTGCTTTCTTATAGAATTCAGTAATTTGAGAAATTCATGGATGTTGGGAAGAATACTTATTTATTAAGGAATAAAATGGGGATCACACTCACGTATACAGAACAAGTAAGCGCCACTGCTGATCGAGCTGCTGTTCTGCCCAAGGGCAGTGGGGTCCAACTGCAAGCCACTCTCTGCAGCTTGATCTGGCTCCGATCATCCAAGAGCGTGTGACCTCTCTCCCTCAGCTCTTAATCCGTCATGTATGCAGGCAAGATCATGCCCTAGGGCTTGTTAACCCAAAGCCATTGGCTGAATAGAGCAAATTCCCACAACACTTCCTCTTTTTGTCTAAATAAGACAAAACCATATACAATAGGAACAATTATCAAGTATTGTCCAGAAGAAAAGGTAATAACATAAACAAAAAGGGAACTACAACCTACAAGAACAACATCAAGCAAAAAACACATTCTAAATGTCCAGACCATAGGTAATTGGCAAATTACAGAGATTACTCCAACAGCTGTCCTATCCTGAAGAGTCTAAGTCTTGTACCTAATATGCCCTTAACTAAGCTACGGGAGGGTTGTACTGTAACTATCTGGTCTTCAACCCCATCAAAGACCTGAGAAGGAAAATAATATTACCTGAGTAAAGAGAAAGTGCAAGCAAGCAATTTCTGAAAATGCAAGAAGTGACAGAAACAGCTGACTGCCTAGACAGTCACCCAATGTTTCTCTGCAACACTGGGGCATCCTACTTTGGCTACAGGTCTAGAATATCTGACAGACCATTTTCAGAAGCAGGAAAATTTGAAAGACTGTCCTACCCTGGCTTGGCAAGGTTTAGCAGTAGCTTTCCTTGTGTCCTGCTTGTCCGGATTGGACAGCATGCTTACTGTCAGCAGGCGAGGCAAGGGTAATTCTTTGCCCAATAGGTCAGTTTTGTCAAGAAAAAGACAAACTCCATATGGAGTATGTTTGATGCCCATCATCCTCTCAGGAGTAGATCAGTGATGCCAGGAGCAGTCGTGTCTCACACCAACAACCCAGGACCACCAGCCCAGAGATGGCAGCACCCACCGTGGGCTGGGCCCTCCCCCATCGGTCACTAATTAAGAAAATGCCGCCAGGCGGTGGTGGCTGTGCACGTCTTTAATCCCAGCACTCGGGAGGCAGAGCCAGGCAGATCTCTGTGAGTTCGAGGCCAGCCTGGTCTACAGAGTGAGCTCCAGGACAGGCTCCAAAGCTACACAGAGAAACCCTGTCTCGAAAAACCAAAAAAAAAAAAAAAAAAAAAAAAAAAAAAAAAAAAAAAAAAAAAGAAAAGAAAAGAAAAAGAAAGAAAGAAAGAAAATGCCTTACAGCCAGATCTTATGAAGATGTTTTCTCATTTGAGGATCCTCATTTCTGATGACTCTAGCTTGCGTCAGGTTAACATAAGACTAGACAGCAAAATCTGTTATTTTTTTCAATACTATGACCAAAATACCTGAGAGAGCAACTTGAGGGGGGGAATATTTACTTTGGCTTTTGTTTTTAGGGGGTGCGAATCTATCATGTCATGGAAGGCGTGGCAGAGCGGACAAGTTCCCATCACAGCAGGCCAGTAAACTGAGAAAAGAGAATGTGGATACTCAGCTAGCCTTCTTCCCACCCCAACCCACCTCTTTTTGAAATATCCAGTACCACTGACATTCAGGGTAGAGCTCTCCCCTCAGCTAAACCTTTCTGGAAATACCCTTGAAGACATATCCAGAGGTCAGCTTTCCTAATTTACAGGCTCTTCTAAGGTTGATATTCAAGATTAAGCATGATAGCTAAGCATCTTTGTATTTAGAGATGCACTCACTTTTTTAATGCAACCAGTGGATTGGGTGATTCTAAATTCAGTCAAGTTAACATTGAGGGTTCACCATCAAAGCACTCTTGTGACCTCATCTAAGGCCAATTATGTCTCAAAGACCTGGTTTCCAAACACTGTCATGCTGAGGTGACAACTTAGTCCTAGGCTATCCTTTCTCCTTCAGGTACAACTTCCTCAGACCTCCAGCTGTCCTTAGAAGGAAAAAAATCTTTGTGCTCTCTAGTTGTTACTTCCATGGGTCAGGGGTGGCACCTGGAACTATTTAAAGAAGTCCAGTGGGACCCTGGGAGCAATGACATAAGTGAATTCAGAAGGGCAGGAGGATATGAAGTAGCATCTACACTTAAGCCAGAGACCCATAGTCAAGTTTCAACCGAAAGAAAGACGTGGACAGAGAATGGTGGATTCTAAGGAAGGAAATACCATGATTATATTTTCATATTTAAGGAAGTCAGTCTAGTTACAACATGGAGAATGGCTAGAATTAATTCTAAGGAAAGATCAACTCATAGCTGCAGCTGTCACTCAGCAGATGACAAAGGCCAGAACTGGATTTGACCAGAGTAAATAGAGAGAAATGGAAGGTTTCTAGGACTGTCTAGGAAGACTGGGGAGATGATGGGAGATGATGATCAGGTGACTGTGTGGATGAGGAGGAAATGTAAAGATGAGAACCATCCAAACAGACCCACAGAAAGTAACTGGTCACCAAGAAATCCTCTTGTAGCTTACAAGACATTCCCTGAGTAACAAAGGACCCAGTTCTTAACAAATGATTTGGACTTGATGTTTCCAAGGGAAGAATTTCCAAATGGGCTGAGCTGTCTGCAAAGAATAAAGACAGGCTTACAAAGAAAGCGCCTTAAATGAAACCACCACTTGTCTTGACAGCACAAAGAATAATGTCACCAGCCCCTAACTTTGTTCTTGGTTACAAAGGCCTTTGTTGGAGTGAACAAATGGGAAGGAACTGATAAGGGCCCAGGTTGGAGAAGACCTGCATGTGAATGAAGAGTTGGGAGATCCAAGCACAAACTTTCAGTTTGCTGAAACACACACCATCCAATTGAGAGGCTCCAAATTATGAATGGGAAGAAACCTCATTTCCAGCAACTCTCAGCAGTGCATGAAAATGACTTGGCTTCACAGTGAACCCTTTCCCATGGGAAAGTCAACTGGAAGACAATAAACTGTTCACTGAGAAGTGCTTAGAGATCACCCAACTTCCTCTGGCAGGCACTTCAGCCCATCATCATCTTCTTCTCGCTGATTTCCATGCTTCCCAGTGTAACACTGGGCAAGCATTGACTCCGTGAAGACTGGTCACTTTCATTTATGGAAATTCCAGAGCAAAGAGAAGCACTCAAGAGTAGAATCCGATCACTAAGGGCTTCCCTCAGAGTCTTTCTGATATTGACTGCCATGGTGGACTTTGCAAAGCTCAGGGTGACTGTTAGCCTTTAAATGGAGCTTGAATGTTTCATCCAAGGGGAAGTTTGGTGTCCACAGTGGCAACATGAAGGGATTATGGGACCTTTAAAAGGTAGGAATGTTAAACTCTAAGCTTGGCATGAACATGTAAGGACCAATTCCTGTATTAAAGCACATTCAAAGGATCATTTCCTTTTGTTTTTGGACATAAAAAAAATAAAAGATTTTTGGAGAAAACTGAGCATGCCCATAGGCATTCCTGTCTGATGTTTTTAAGTCACAAAATCCGCATGTGCCCAAGTGCTCCTGTCCAACATTTTAACTTTTTGAATGTCTTCCATAACCTTGAGCTATGCATGCCAAGATACAGCCTCCATATTTCTTGCTTGAACTATGACCTTAAATTGAACATGCCCAGAAATATATTCTTTAACTGAGCATGCTCAGGTATGCACTTGTCCCTAAAGTGCTTTCCCATATGTACAGACTCTATCTATAGATACAGGAAACTATCTTCATGCTTCCTTTAAGGGGTCTTTTTTGATTGCTTTGGAAATAACCCCCATATTCTCCTTATTGGCTGAAGGTCATAAAAATTTCTCCATTCTTTTATTTCTTAGCCATGATTGTTTGGGTTTTGACCTCACCGAGATGTGAATTCCTGTCTGGTTACAGATCACAGTGAAAGAGTCTCAGGTCACTGGGGCCTGTGGTAGTTTGAATAAGAATGTCCCCCATGGGCTCAGCATTTGAACACTTGGTTCCCAGTTGGTGGCACTGTTTGGGGAGATTTGGGGAATGCACCTTGCTGGAGGAGGTCCATCAGGGGGAAGAGATCGGAGAGTTTAAATCCTTGAGCCGTTTGCTTTGCTTTGTTTGCTGATAGAGATGTGAGCACATCTCTTCCTATGCCTGTGGTCATGCCTGCGGCCTACTGCCTGCTGCCCTTGCTATTAGGGACTATATCCCTCTGGAACCAGAAGCCAAAATGCATTCTTCTGTAAGTTGCCTTGGTCATGGTGTTCTATCACAGCAAGAGAAAAGTAACTAACACAGGACCCCTGGGAAGATTCAGTTCTTGTGGGACCCTATGGTTAGATCTCCAGAAGATTGTTATAAAAGAACAAGCAGGCTGTGCCTCAGCTTCTTTGGCTTCCTGCAAAGTCATTTGATCTCTCCCTATGTACTTCTACCCTTGAACTGCCATCCACCGTGAGTCCTCACCTGAGCTGGCCTGAGGCTAGCTCTATGCCCTAGAAATTTCTACAACTATACTATAGACAAACTTGTTTTAAATAAATACATAGCTTTGTTTCATTATAATAATAGAAAGTAATAAAATGATGCACTTTACACAGACGGTTTACCTGTAAGAACACCACCACCCCCCACCCCATTCCACCCCAGCCCCACTCCCCCACCCCTGGTGAATTCTAGGGCTGTTGTTTCTGTTACTTAGCTAGACTGTGAATGTTTTCTATTGACCCTGACCTTCAACTTACAGCTTGATATCATATGGACAAGATCTAGCCAACTCAGCAAAGAATAGTAGTTGACTGTAGCAACCAAGAAAGCCAGCCAAGCCAATGGCAAAGTGATAAAAGACAGGAAAGGTGGAATGTTTAACTCTCCAAATGCAAAGCTTTGAGACTCAGTCCCAAGATCTACCTGCAAAGGGAAGGCTTCAGCTATTCGATAAGGGCCTAGTGTTGGACTTAGAGGCAGGCCTAGAACTCAGATGCCTAGAGGAAACCTTCCTATATGAACAGTGAGGGGCTAGAGAGATGGCTTAGCAGTTAAGAGCACTAACTGCTCTTCCAGAGGACCAGGGTTCAATTCCTAGCACCCAGTAGCACACAACTGTCTAACTCCAAGATCTGACACACTCACACAGACATATGTGCAAACAAAACACAAATGCACATAAAATAAATAAAAAAATTTTAAAAAAGGAAACAGAACTCTCTTACTGTTCCACCAGAAGTTAGATTCCCCTAGAGTGCTGGCAATCTGACAGATTGCACTGTGCTGTACAAGGAAGCAATGTTCTGAAATAAATCTCCCCCATGCCATAAAAATGGCATCTTATGGCTTGTCTGGCTTATTTTCCATCCATTTAGATTCTGCCCGACAGAGAAAGTTGACATGGCTAAACAGTATTAAGGTCTCTGAGCACTCTCAGCTCCTGAGACAACATTCAACTGCTGTTATATAGATTAATCCAAGTTAAATATTGGGAACACAGACTTTAGGAGAGTGTGTCTTCTGTCTTCCTGTTGTCTAGGATAACAGAATCAATTTGGTTTCATCAAAAGACAAAAGTAACCCCCCCACACACAACCCACACACACACACCCTGGGGTTATTACACTGACAAACAAGTGTGATATTTTATGATACCCTGAATGATAAATTAATTTAACAAACAGAGGAGGAAAAAGTACTAAGACCCAGAGGCCCATCAACAACCAGTTCCCATTTTTCAGACTCTGGTGCCATGAGCAGAGTAAATGACTAGCCTTCTCCTGTACATCCATCACTGTCCACCCTGCATGCAGAGTAAACACGTCACCTACTAGTGTGAGGAAAACCTCTCATATTGTCTCCCTCCTCTGGGATTTCCGAGGCTGCTTTGGGGGTAAGACTTGTCAAGTTCTTAAGTCTGGAAAACAGATACCAAAACCACTTTTAACTTTTAGAGACTAGGAAACTGGCAGTGAGTCTCATGGAAGGAGCCTAACCTGGTCTGCAGAAGAAGTCCCCAGTTGCCTTTCCTACCTGTCAATCAGTGCTGGTCTTAGAATTCCTGTTTCCATGTCTGTTAGAGATGGTAGTGCCCACCACACAGGGTTCTAAGGATGCTGAGGGTCACAACATGCCAAGACCTCCAGGAGAGGGGTGGGTCATGGTTCTTGGCTCATTGTCTAAGGAACATAGCCAGAGAATCCTAACAAACTATGGACTTTGTATGCTGATGATGAGTCAATGTAGATGCATCAATTTTTATAAATTTTGGTAGGGGATGTTGATGAGTATGGGTAGAGGTCTAGAGGAACTCTGACTCTCAGCTTAGTTTTGTTGATCTAAAGACTAAAGTCGTTGTCCATCATCCCATATCATGGGCCCCACCTCAGTCCCTTGCTTTTCTACTATGGTAGCCTAGATAGACCTTAAATTCACAATCCTTCTGCCTCAGCCTCCTGAGTCCTAAGAATACAGAAATGTACCACTACACCCAGCTAAGTCTGTAGAAGGGGAGAAATAGTACAGGGGTTGAGAGAGGAGGAAAGGGGATTGAATAATAAGAAGGTTGATGAGGAAGGAGGAGAAAAAAGGAAGCCAGGAAGCGAATGAGGAAGTAGGAAGTTAAAGGAGTAAGGACGACGCAGGATCAGAAGAAACCAAAACGCCACGCTGGTGTTGGCTGGCCCCAGCCTCCTCTGCCTTTATTGTGTCTCTGGGTGTAGGATGGTCCTTTCTCTGCTGGTCCACAGGCATGCACTGGGGGGCGGCGAAGGTGAGGAAGACAAAGGAAGGCAGAGGGTTCTCTCTGGCCTCGTGTACCGTGCTTGATCTTGGTGTCTATATGTCTGCTGCCAAGGCCTCAGACCCTGCTGGGCTTCTTGGGCTCTTTGTTGTTCTTGGCTGAGGCGGAGGCACACAGCTCTTCCACAAGCATCTCCATCCGGGCTGTGACCTCAGTCATCGTGTCGATGACCATGCACTGCTGCAGCTTCAACTTGTTGTTTTCCCACAGGGCCTTGTTCTCCTCCTGGAAGATGCGATGCACGTCACGGAGGACGTGCAGAGCCCGGTTCTCCTCCTGCAGCAACCGGTTCTCCTCCCGCAGAGCCTGCAGCGCCTGGTTCATCTCCCTCAGCAGCTGCAGAAGCTGAGCGCTGTCAGTTACGTTGGCGCCTACTTGACCCTCATCTTCCCCAGACGGCCCAGACAAGTTGTTAACCATCTCCCTCAGGGCGCGCAGTGTCTTGGAGTCCTCCTGTGTTGGGGGGGGCCCTTTGGGCTCCTCAAATGGGGAGGAGAGGCCTGGGCTCTGATCTGGGAGAAGCCCGGGGTTATGGGGCTCCTCCTTGGGTGAGGAGGTGGGCTTACCCTCCTCGGCGGAAGTGCCACTGTCTTCTGCCTGGGCCCAGTAGGCCTGCCTCTGCTCCAGCAACTGCTGGAGGGCCCGGTTCTCCTCTCGAATGAGGTGTAAGGTGTTCTCCTTGCTACGCTGGACAGGCAAGGTGGCGTTGTCTTTCTTCACGACTTCCTGGGAGGCTGTGTCCTTGTGCAGCAATGGCGAGGGGGACTGACTCTCCTCGTGGCCCAGGGTGACCTTGTGGTCTTCCCAAAAGACCTGCAGCATCTTGTTCTCCTTGCGGAGGGCCCTGTTCTCATCCCGCAGGGCCCGGTTCTCATCCCGGAGAGTCTTGTTCTCCTCCTGCAGCAGGTGCTCCCTGGCCAGCCTCTTGTGGTGCAGTTTATGGTGGAACGAGGAGGAGGGGGAGAAGTAAGGAGACTGCAGGCGGCAGTTCTCATTCACCCACCGCCCGTCCTGGAAGACGAACATCTCGTCGCTGAGCTGCACCCGGGGAGGGTTGTAGTCCAGTTCCAGGTCAGCCTGGGAGGTGGGGCGCTCCATGGGGTCAAAGGGCACAGAAGAGAAGCGGTTGAGTGGGTAGGAATGCTGGCTGACTACCCTGCGGCTCATCCGGGGCAAGGCAGCCTGCCTGGAGCAGCGTGGAGTGCTGTACAGGTTGTGGAGCCTCAGGAAAGGCTCAGTGGTGCCCCTCTGTGGGAGAGAGAGGGGAAACTGTTAATGGAGCAGCTGAGCAAGGACCGCTGGTGGACTAAGAGGCCGGGAGACCCCTCACCTAACCTCCGGGAATCCTCACAAGGATATCTAGCCGGCCTTTGTTATGCTAGGTAGCTTTCTTCTTGAATTAATGAGCGAACACCGAACCACGATTCCTAGGGGAAATGCTGGGCTCAGTTTCTATAAGGCTCTGGTCATAAAAATTCCTGTCAATTGATCATTGTGTTTCTGTTTAAAGACACCCTCACGGATCTAGAGATTGACAGTGGGTGCATCGTGCCTGGGCAGAGCTTATCTAACAAGCTTGCTCCGGGAGGCACAGCACAGACACACTGTAATTAGAAACAAGGTGTCACTTAAAGTAGATGCCACTTTAAGCAGGGAAACCGCCAGCAAAAGGCTCGTAGTGGTCTGGAAACTGCAAACAGGACACTATTTTCCAGGCCGAGAGTTCAAACAAGAGGTGCCTGGAGCCCAGTTCTTGGCCACACACTCCCACACAAACTCTCTACAGGTCCAAGAATGACCACAAGGATTCTATGAGCACTGATGCTGGATCAGTCAAAGATTTGTAAATTCATAACTATAAAGTCTATGAATAATGAGCCATGCTTTGTGCAGGCCTGTAACCCCAGCCACACGGAGGCAGTCCAGATGGGAACGTAACCTGAACTTCAAGGCCATCCTGGTCTACATAGCAAGTTCCAGGCCAACCAGGGCTACACAGAGAAAGACCCTGTCTCAAGAAGTGAAAGTCCACAGATAATAAGAGTCAACCACATGGTAGAAACTAAAGGTATGGATTTTTAGAATGAACCTTTTTCCCTTTTTTTTAACCTCCATCTCCTTGTTACTTATCAGTTATAAGAATTTGGGCAAGTTGTGTGACTTTCAGTTTCTAAAATTGTAACTTGGGTAACTACATCTCCTTGAAGAGGGTGTCAGGTCCCTCAGAGCTGGAGCTGCAGGCTGCCCAGCTGGTTATGTGGTTGCGTTTTACCTACATCGTTCTCTTAATCCTCACAACACTGGCAAATGAAACACTATCTCAGCTTGAACATTCCCAACCCGAAGACTCTCTGTTCCAGAGTGTTCCATATCTGAAGCTTTCTGAGCATCCATGGGATACTGCAAGCAAAAAATTCCACACCTGCCTTCGTGCAAAGACACAGGTACACTGAAACAGGGCATAAAACTATTATGAGTTGTATATGATATATAGATAGAGATATGGATTTAATGCCTATGCATGGGTCCCATTCCCTGAGCCTTCCTCCCCTTCTGCTCCATCTAAATATTCAAATATTCCAAAATCTAAAAACCACCCCTTTCAAGGCTGAGCATCCATGCTGGGTGGGTTTAATCATCAATCTAGAATTACCTGGTAGGGGTGAAATCTCAATGAGGAATTATCTGGATTGGGATGTCCTGCGGAATACCTGTGAGGTATTTCCTTTTCTTTTCTTTTCTTTCTCTTTTTGAGGGATTTTCTTCATTGGGTTCATTGATGTGGGAAGACCCAGCCTACTGTGGGTAGTGCCACATCCTGGGTTTGGGTCCTGGACTGTATAAGAATGGAGAGAGCGCCGGGCGTTGGTGGCGCACACCTTTAATCCCAGCACTCGGGAGGCAGAGCCAGGCCGATCTCTGTGAGTTTGAGGCCAACCTGGGCTACCAAGTGAGTTCCAGGAAAGGCGCAAAGCTACACAGAGAAACCCTGTCTCGAAAAAACCAAAAAAAAAAAGAATGGAGAGAGCAAGCTGAATAATAGAAGAACATGCTGCGCAATTAGCCTCCCTCTGCTCTTCTCTGTGGGTGTGACTAGGTTTCCGGCCTTCCTGCCTTGACTTCCTCACAGTGATGGGCTGTAACCTGTAATGGTAAATCAGATAAACCCTTTCCCTCCTGAGTTGTTTATACTGGGGACATTTTATCACAGCAACAGACACGAAACCTAGACAGTAGCCATGCCATCATCTTGAACCCAGAACCTAAAGCAGAGGTCCCAAGCTCCAAGAGCCTGGATCTCGAAAGTGCCATGACTGAGTCCTATTGAGAACTTCTTGTTTTTCCATCACCTCTGAAAAACGAGCCTACACATGGCCGCTGTGCCTGCTTCCTGGGCTCATAAGAGGACAAGTGGTAGACACAATGTCACAAAGACCAAAGAGCCCTGCTGGTGATATTTAACAATTCCTGTTCTAAACCATCATGAAACACTGGATACATTGCTTTACAAAACGCTCCGCCAAAATGTAAGCAACAAAGCTGAGAAAATACCCATAGATTCAAGACCCCAGTCTCCTTTAACTGGCACTCACAGCTTTGCCCTTCTCAGCTGGGGTCTTGGGCCAGGTCAGTGATAGTCCCAGATTTCTTCCATTGACTGATCTAATCTGTTTGATGACCTGGGTCCTGACCAGAGTTCTGTCTGTGCTTGGAACATCATGGAGGGTTCTACTGAGCCTAGGAGGTTCAGTCAATGGGGGGGGTCTCTTCTTGGCCTTAGGGGCATGTTCTCATCTAGACAGAGAGACCAACAGGCGAAAAAGAACAAAGTGAGCTCCTTCATGGCAGAGTAGGGAATGAAGTTGTAGGACAGGGCACATGTGGCTCCGAGGCTCATCAGACCTCCCCTATTAGGTGTTCGAAAGGTGACCAAGGGACTCTGTCTTCAGGAGCCAGGAATAGTGTACTCATAGCTGTGACCCAACAATATGTTAGTGCTGGGGATCCAGGAGGAGTCCTGGGTACATGCATGGCTCTTACAGCTGCCTGAAACCCTACCTGTGGACTGGAATCCTTCCTGAGCACAGGCCCGGCCCTTTCTGGTATTTCATTTCTAATGTTGATGCTTTAAATCACCAATGACTGTAAGACAAATTGCTAAATGATCTTATTAATAAAAAGCCCGAGCCAGACATCAGGGTAAAAATCTGAAAGATCAGAGGAATAGGAAAAGCCACAGCCAACCTCACCTTACAGACACCTCAGTCTCCAAGAGACCTACTTCCTGCATACTCACACCTATATGCCCTTCTGTTCTGCAATCTCATTTCCTCTCTCCACCCAGCTACATCACTTCCACTCTGTCTGTACAGACCTCCAGCTCTCTATGGTTAGTGCTGGGATTAAAAGCATGTATTTAAAATGCCTGGCTCTGTTCCCAGTGTGGCCTTGAACTCACAGAGATCCGGATGGGTCTCTGCCTCCCAAATGCTAGGATTAAAGGCATGTGATAACACTGCTTGACTTCTGTGTTTAATATAGTGGCTGTCTTTTTCCTCTCATCCTCAGATAAGCTTTTTTAGGGTGCACAATATTTTGGGGGACACAATGTATCACCACAAATGACTGTGCCACATGCTGTTTCCAGGGATCCTGAAAAACACAGTGAGCTGCCAACTGAAAAGGGGGAACAAAAGGCAATGGAGAAAGGGAGGGACACCACCAGAGTCTCTTCCTGGTGCTGTGTGATTTTTAAAGACTGGAACTCTCAAGGAGGAGTCTTCTCAGATAGGGTTCCTGGGGTTGCTGGCCTTCCACTTAAAGAGTTTGGGAACGGGACTAGACTGAGCAGCCAGGCTTAGCTGACATGCACTGCTGTGGTTTGAATGTGGCCTCTCGATTTCATGTGCTGGGAGCTTCATCCCCAAAGTCACACGCAAATAGTGTTTGAGAAGGGAGACCTTTGTGAGGCGGACTGGATCATGTGGGAATGGATGAACCCATTCATGGGTCAATGGGCTGTTGCAGGAACATCTGTTACGAAGTGAGCTCTCTGTGGCTTGCTGTATCTCACCAAGTGACACCCTCCACCATGCTGGGACACAGCATGAAGGCCCTTGCCAGAAGATGACCAGGGGCTAGTGTTGTGCCGTGCTCTGGAATGGCCAGCCTCTATTCTTTGTGAACTGTCTGCCCTTGGACATTTTGTTATAGCAATGGGGCTGAGGAAACAGCACTGAAGTTCTCTCCCCCTTCCAGAAAAGATGTCGCTACTACCACCCAGAAGAGACGTCCACGTGCTCCCAGAAAGAAGCTCACACTAGTTGACCAAGCTTTTTTTTTTTTTTTTTTTTTTTTTTTGGTTTTTTGAGACAGGGTTTCTCTGTGTAGCTTTGTGCCTTTCCTGGAGCTCACTTGGTAGCCCAGGCTGGCCTCGAACTCACAGAGATCCGTCTGCCTCTGCCTCCCGAGTGCTGGAATTAAAGGCGTGCGCCACCAACGCCCGGCATTGACCAAGCTTTTAAAGCACCTGCTTTGCCAACACTATTGAGGGTTAATGAGTAGGGAATGCTCAGCCTGCTGGAGTACTTTTAATGCATGTGAAATTGAAGGGCATCAGGGTCCTAGGAGGGAAAACCACAGTGCTAACTTCACAGCTGAGCTCCACTATCATAAAAAAAAAAAAGCCAAAACCCTCTGGTATGCCAAATACAGTGTTTGTTTTAATAAATGCTAACAGATAAAAGATCATTCACAATATAAAAGTGATTAGTTTTGGTAGATTTTTTAATGCTAAACAGCGAAGAGAGTAAAGAAGATGCTAGAAGTAGTCATCTTAGCTAATTGATAGACTCTCCTAAAATCTTGCTCTGAAACTGTTTCAGTTGGCATTGCTGGGAGCCGAAGAGGAAGGAGAAAAAGACAAGGGGAAATGGAGGGCACCAGGAGTGCTATCAGAGCTCATTCTGATCCAGATGTCGATCTGCCACGGATGGCCCAGCACTAACCCATGGCATGCACTGAGAGCTCACTGGGAAGCTTGAATGCCTGGAAAAGTGAGTCTGTGCATAGAAGGGGATCAGTGGCCTGGACAGGAAATAACACTATGGCTTGCAAGCTAATGTGCTAGAAGAAAATAGATGTGAAAACACACATGTTCAGCGTGAGGAAGAAAAATGAGAAATCAATAAGACCTGAAGAGGCCTCAAGGCGATAACTAGTGAATGGTAGCATTTGCAATGTAATTGAGAACTCCAGCCACCCAATAGGGCTGGGAGCTGGCAGCCAGAGGTACTGTTATAATTCCCTTCCAAATAGAATGAACTCAACTCAGAATGAAGCTACCTGGGGCGGAAAGATACAGGCAGCTGAGGGGTAACCGGTAGCAATCCAGACGAGAGGAAAGGGACACACTAGCTTCTAGAAGCAAGAGAATTAGAGCTAAGACATCACCTGGCCCCGCTGAGTAGCGTGACAGGCTAGGCTCTGTCCTTGCTACTGAGTCTCCCAATTCCCACAGCTGTGAAATCTCTGCCTTACACTTACACTTGTGTGACTCTGTGGCCAACACATGACGTCGTCAGCACTCCATCAATATCCTTCCTCACCTTGTTTCTCATAGTAATCCTTTGCCCCACCATCTCATTTGGGGAGGTACATGAGCAGACAGGCCTTTCCCACAGCCCTGTGGGTGGGCTCAGTTTACATCAACTAGTAATCCACGCCTACTTCCCTACCCAAGAGGATCTATCTAGGGTATCCTGGCAGGTTGCCTGGCTTGTGCCTGTAACCATCCTGGCAGGAATGAAGCTATTCTAAAGAGATACTTATGTCCATCCTTCTAGATATCAGATTATTGAAACAGTGGACTCCAAGAAATTGCTCCAATAGTCCTATGTTTGGAGAAGGTAAAGGCTGAAGGCTGGTACCAGCCAGAGGGGGAGACTGTCTCTCAGAAAGAGATGTCACACAGTTGTATTAACTTGTCAGATCACCTGGCAGAAGAGACTGGGGAATGAGACAATGATGCTGGGCTGGACCACGCCCAGGGGAGGACTGCTTAGTTATGTGAACCTCTGTGACTCTACTTAAACCTAAACTTCCTGTCACTCGACCTCTTGGTTCCTCCTTCCAGTGTCGCCACATTGAGTAGACGTCATCTTCCTGTTCTTTTTTTTTTTTTTTTTTTTTTGGTTTTTCGAGACAGGGTTTCTCTGTGTAGCTTTGTGCCTTTCCTGGAACTGGCTTTGTAGACGAGGCTGGCCTGGAACTCACAGAGATCCACCTGCCTCTGTCTCCCAAGTGTTGGGATTAAAGGTGTGCACCACCAATGCCCAGCTCTCTTCCTGCTTTTCAGCATCAGTTGCTTGCTTCGTTGACCTTTAGATGACCACTGGCTAAGCCTGACTGGCATACTCAAGGCCGCATCTGGCCATGAAGACTCTCCAGACAGCAGTGACCCCTTCATTCCACATCCGTGCACCTTCCAAGATCCACGTAACCACATCAGGTCCCACAGCACAGGAAGCAGACCTGAGGGCACCAGAACAAACCCAAGACTTCTCAAACCACATTTTCTCCTTGACTGCTAAGCTGGCGCTGGAGATGGGGACAGAAAAGTCGTGCCAGGGGTAGATGGATCTAATCTTTCTATCACATCACACGACAGTAATGAAGGCTTTGTGTCAGCTCACTGGATTAAGAAACACCGAGGGCATTAACAAGGCACACACCCTTGGATGTGTCTGTGGGGACTTTATCAGGGAGGACTAACAGACGCGGGGCCCATACTAAATGTGGTTAGCACTCATGAGCTAGGATCCTGGACTGAAGAAACCAGGTTGATCTGCCATGATATGAGGCAGCGGCCCCACCACCACAGCTTCCACTTCTCAATGGACTCATCCTCTGAACCGAGAGCCAAAAAAAAAAAAAAGGCTTCGTCCCTGGACTTGCTTCCTGCCAGGAATTTGGTCCCAACAATGCAAACAGTAAATTAACAACTACTTTCAAATCTTATTCCCAACCCCTTTTCCACTCCTACACCTAGGCCGGTATCTCCTGTCTGCCCCTAATATGTGGGCTAATAGGTTACCTAAGGAACAATGCCCACCCTCACGCACAGATGTGTATTTTACATATTCAGAACCAGACCTAGCAAGGTTGTCCTTCTAAGGATGACCAGAACACAGTTGCCTAATATTCTGGCTTAGCTTTCATGAGCTGAAAGAGATGTAACAGTGGCTGTTCACGACAATGCTGTAAGGAAAACGAATACCCAGGTTGTTTCCTTGTCTCGTGCTTCTCTCTCCTCCTGCCCACATTTGCTGAGCTTGTTGTAAGTACACTTACACAGAACACCAGCTAGAGATCCATCCTCTTTTGTACACACCTCCCTCGACCAAGCTCGTAGGTCAATTACCTGTGCCTTGGGTCCCTCCATCCTACATTTCACCTCCACTGGCTGCATGACCCTGATCTTCTAATGAGCGCCTGGGTGACTCTGGAGAAAGCAAGGCCACCCCTTTGTGACATAGCAGCCGGAGAAACAGTCAGATACAAGGGGTCCCCCCAAGAAATCTGCTGCATGCAGGAGACCTGGGGACCACATGCTGCAAGGGGTTTAACCATTCACTGGCCTCGAAAGAAACAAGTGAATGTCCATCCCCAGTCAGCCATCTTTGGCCCATAGCAGGGCTTAATTCTCTTGACAGCAGGAAGTGGGCCACACGCTGGGGTTTCAGCTCCTGGGTTCATTCTTATGCACATGGCTTCAAGGTCAACTCTAGTTCTCCACAGATATCCAGAGTGGTTATACACCACCATGCAATGAAGGCTCTCCTTTGGTAAGGTTAGATTTTTCTCGTAGTATCATCAGACCTTGAAAGGCTAGCACTGGAGGACCTGACCATCCAACCCAGTCCCTTCATTCAAGGCCAGAGGATCCCAAGGTCCAGAGAGTCCATGTGTCCTCCCCAAGACACATAGCCAGAGAAAAACAAACAAACAAACAAACAAACAAACAAACAAAATGACAAGAATCTGAGCAGCTGACTTCTCTGTTCATTCCGTAAGGTTTGGAAACAGGGTTATTCTAGCTAAAACTGGTAAGTTACATCCTCCCGTGATTGTCCGTCCCTACCTGAGGTAGGACCACATTGATTGGAATTTCTAGGCTTTCAGATCTGGTATCCCTCTTTCTTGTAAAATTTGGCCTCGAGTGCTGTAAAAAAGAAAAAATTAGATTTCTCCTTCTCAACCCATCCTCAGGGCCTTAGTGGCTCATCTGAAATACATAACTACTTCCTACACATTTATGACCTCCTTACCAATTATATATCTTATAAAAAATCACAGTCTAAAGGTATGTGTAGATGGTACCTGACCTGAAGAGTTACCAATCACTGAACAGAAATCAAGACAGGAATTAACTGATATAAAACCCTCTTGTAAGTCTTTGAAGCAGAGACTGCGGCAGCTCTCCCTGGTTTTAAACTATTATTTCTGTATCAAGTAAAAAGCCATACCAATGTGAGATGCCAGGTATAGGTCCTATGCATAAGCTGGTCACCAAAACACTCAGAACATTCCAGGGGTGACATCACAGAACAATATGGTGTTTTTCTGAGCTCATGGTTCCTCTCTGAGCATCTCCAGTGGGAATGAGGCTTCTGCAGGAAGGAAGAATTGTCACTGGCTGGGCCTGTGTGGCTAGCCTGGGTCAGTTTGACACACAATAGCCCTAACACTAGCCCTTGTTTGGTCAGCCTGGCTGCCCCTCACACCTCACTGCCAAGCTGGCTTGAAACTCTCCACCGCCCTTCCTAGGTGGCATCTTCTTCAATGGCATTATTTAGGAAAGAAGAAACGTTAACTGTCCAGACCTGGGGAGGCTTGGCACTACTTAGGGACTCTTCCGGTCAGTTCCACCCCGATACTAGCTACATGGACTTAGTATCAGGTTCCAGGAGTTAGGGGCTCAGCCCTACAAGACGACCTTTGACTTCAGGTACCAATCCCAGATCGGGGCCACCTATACTTGTAACTGGTTAGCCATGCAGGGGCTCCCCTGACCTTCTCCTCAATAGCTGTCTCTCAGAACTCAGGAATGCTTTACTTAGGATCAAAAGTTTATTGTGAAGCATGCGTCTCAGAAATGGCCAAATGGTGGTGATAAAGGGTGAGCTATTGGAGGGGGTAATATTGTAAAGCTTCAGGCCTTCTCTGGACTCACCTGGCTCCCAGCATCTTCAGCCTCAATGTCTGAACCCTGTTGTTTACAGGAATTTGTAGACTTTCGTTATGTAGGCAAATTTAATTAAGTCATTGGCCTTTGATCATTTAACTAAATGTCAAGTCCTACATCCCCACAGGGAGAAGTTTGCTGAAAACTCCAACCTTCTAATCACTTGATTGGTCCCTCTGGCAACTATCCCCATCTCCTCTCACCCCTCCACCTCCCCATCCCCTACCCCCCACCCTGCCAAAAGCATTCCACTAGCTTAAACTGATGATATGTGTTCCAAAGGAGGTCCTGTCAGGAAATCCCAAAGGTGTAAAAAGTCCTGTTCTGGTAGAAAATACAAGTATACAATTATATCACATGTAGAAGCTACATCAAGGCCACAACACCCCGTCCCTCCATCCTTAGTTCTGACAAATCTATCACATCCAGAGCCATTCAAGAGAACTCCTGTATGTATCCATTTCCATTTGGAAGTTTGTCTTCTTGGCACAAAATGGCCTATTGGGCAAAGAACTGCCCTTGTCTCAACTGCTGACAATACGAGTGCTGTCCTTCTGGACAAGCGGGACACAAGGAAAAGTGACTTCTGAACTCTGCCAAGACAAGGTAAGATGGTCTTTCAGAATTCCTGCTTCTGAAAATGGTCTGTCAGATACTCTAGGCCTGTAGCCAATTTGAATGCACCAACAATGCCGAGAAACATTAGGTGACTGTCCAGGCTGCCAGCTGTCTCTGTCTACTCTTGCAAGATTCCCAAAAGTTGCTTGCATCCATCTACCATTTCTCAGGTACCATTATATTCCTTCTCAGGTCTTTGATGGGATTGAAGACTAACAGTTATAGTTACAACTTAGTATATATATATAAGTATATATAATTATATAGTATATATATATAATATCTTAGATAGAACATATTAAGTATTAGATTCAGGTTCTTTAGGATAGGACACCTTTTGGAATGATCTTTGTAACATGCCATTTACCTACGCTCTAGACTTGTCTGGATTTTAGTATGTGTTTCTTGCTTGATATTGTTCTCATTGGTTGTAGTTCCGTCTTACCTAGGTCATTATCCCTCATTATTCCTGGACAATATTTGATAACCATTCCTTTGTATATAGTCTTGTATTAGGTTAGAACCTTCTTATTTAGACAAAAGGGGGAGATGTAGTAGGTAGCCATTCCAGCTTTGATCTGGAAGTTCCAACCCCCATTGAGGCTTCAGTAACTGTCACGCCTACAAGGCGGGGCCAAGAGAGGACCCTGAAGACCCGAGATCCAGATGCTCCGGCTCACTTGGTTCCTGGACCCTGGACACTCGAGGAAGACTGAGCAGAGTTCTCCAGAGAACACCGCCAGACCCTGCAACCTACCTATCCCTTCATTTGTAAGTTACGCCACTAAATAAACCTCCTTTTTAACTACGTGGAGTGGCCTTAATATTTTCACCAATACTTGGGTGTCATCCCTCAGCTGCTATCCATCTTGTATTTTAAGACACTGGCCTGGAACTTGACAATTAGATGAGGTGGGCCCAGGGAGCACCAGGGATCTGCCTGTGCCCACTTTGCCAGTGCCGGTGAACAGGAGAGGGCCACACCAGGATTTTTAGGATTTTTTTTATGTAGGTTCAGGAGATCAAGTTCGAGTCCTCACAATTGCGTAGCAAGTACTTTACTGACCGAGCCATAGACTTGTTTACCTGATTTTGAAACTGAGATCATAAATACACAGTGCTGAATTTGCCATCTTTGCCATTTTAAAGCGTATAGTTCAATAGTGTTGAGTATATTCACATTGCTGTGTAAGAGCATCTTGGAAAACCAGGACTTCTATTAAGCACTAATTCTCCCTCTTCCTTCTCTCCAGCCCTTGGCAATCACATTCCTATTTTCTGTTTCTATGATTTAAACTACATTAAGGTCTTAGTTAGGGTTTCTAACTAAGAAACCTGTGATAAAACACTGTACCAACAGCAACCTGGGGGTGAAAGGGTTTATATTACGCTTCCAGGTAACACTTTATCACCAAGCAAAGTCAGGGCAAGAACGAAGGCAGAGCCCATGGAGGGGGGCTGCTTCCTGGCTTGCTCTTATGGCTTGCTTGGCATGGTTTCTCACAGCACCCCGGGACCAGCAGCCCACGGGTAGCACCACCCACAGCGATCTGGGCCCTGCCACACCTACCATCAATCAGCTCCACGAGCTTGCCCCCATGCCTGTCTTAGGCACTTCCTCAGTTGTTTCCACCATTTTAGATAACTCTAGCTTGTGTCAAGTAGAAAAACCAGACCAACAAACGACTACCCAGCACAATGAGATGTCTTACATGGGTGGAATTGCAGAGTATTAGTCTTTCAGGATTTACCAAGTTGAAACAAATACCAAGATTCCCTTCTTTGGAAAGGCTCAGTCAGGTTTCATGATATGCAGGGGTCATCTGGGCAGTCTGTCCCCTGGCTGCTGGAAATAATACTGCAGTATACTTGAGTGTACAAACATCCCTCGGAGATTCTGCTCTGAATTATTTTGGACCCGTACCCAGAAGTAAAATTGCTCAGTAACAAGGTAGTTCCATTTTTAATTTTGGGGGCACCTCCTCACTGTTTTGCCCAGTGCCTGCATTATTTAACCTCCCCACCAACAGAAGACTTCCCATTGCTCCACACCCTCACCGACACTCACTGCTCTAAGTGAGTAATTCCTGTACTTCCTGAAAACGTAATTCCATTCCTCCTCGTGCACATTCCCCATAGAAGCACCTGCACACCCCTAGATGTGAGAAGAGTTCTGTTACCAGGGAGAACTAATGTCACCAATGAATCGAGGCCTGGGGGCGGGGGGTCTCCCTTATACAAAATTTGCCCCTATCCCCTTGGCTCGAATGTCTGCCAGCTGACACACAATTGGTACTTCTGTTGTGAACTGTCAATAAAGTGTTGTTCCAGAGCCGATGTGAGGGCCTCTTTGTCTGCTTGCTTGATGGATTGATTTTCACTTTTATTTTTAAAGAAAGAAACATTTAACCTGGGCCATCCCAGTCACTGCATTTGTGCCTGTTACTACTCAGATTAACACAACCATCAATCACACACGGTCCACAGACCTCCCAGTCTGTGGGCACTACACAGAGCACAGAGGTAGGTGGGTTTCTAATCTAGACAAGCTGAACAGAGACAAAAGGCAAGCGTGCACCTAAGACTCCCCAGGCTCCTCTGGCTGCAGCTGTCTGATGATCTATGATATGGGGGCAGTCCAACAGCAAGAAGGCTGTCTAAGAGCCCGGACTCCTTTGCTTCCTCTAGAAAGTCACACAAGCCGAAGCTCTTGGCCAAGTAGCCAGAAGTAGGCATCAGATTTATCAGATTTATGCTCTGACCTCCCTTATCTTCTCATGCATGGGGAAAGGCATAGGAAACTCGGTAGGTATAGTAACCTATCTTACACAGTGGGTGTACCACTGTCCTGTTTTGCTGTTTCTGTGGTAAACATTATGACCAAAAGCAACTTAGGGAGGGAAGGGTTTATTTGGCTTCCACGTCTGATCACAGTTAATTGTTGAGGGACGTCAGGGCAGTAACTCAGGCAGAAACAGAGGCAGGAAATGTGGAGGAATGCTGCTGACTGGCTTGCTCGCTTCCGCTGGCTTTCTTAGCTTGCTTCCTTATATGACCCAGGATTACCTGTCTCAGGCAGGCATCTCCCACAGTGGCCCTCCCACACCAATCATGAATCAAGAAAATGACCCACATATAAGCACACAGAACAATCTCATCTGATAGGGACAATGACACCATTAATGTTCCCTCTTCCCAGGTGACTATACTTTGTGTCAAATTAATAAAACAACAACAACAAAAACAGCACAATTAGACCCTGTGATGGTTTAAATAACCCCCATAGGCTCATATATTTGGATGCTTAGTCCACAGTTGAACTATTTGGAAGAATTAGGAGGTGTGGCCTTGTTGGAGGAATTGGGCTTTGAGATTTCAAAGCCCACACCAGATCCAGTGTCTCTATCTGCCTGTTACCTGTGGATCAGGTTATAAAGCTCTCAGCTACTGCTCCAGCACCATGCCTATCTGCTTCCCACTGTGATGAAAATGGACTCACCCTCTGAAACCGTAAGTAAGCCCCCAATTAAATGCTTTCTTCTATAAGTTGCCTTGGTCATGGTTTCTCTTCACAGCAACAGAATAGTAACTAAGATAACTCCTTGTCAACTTGACACAAATATGCATCACTATTTTTTTATGTACATTGGTGTTCTGCCTGCATGTATATCTGTGTGAGGGTGTCAAATCCCCTGGAACTGGAGTTACAGACAGGTGTGAGCTGCCATGTGGGTGCTGGGAATTGAACCCGGGTTCTTCAGGAGAGCAGCCACTGCTCTCAACTGCTCAGCCATCTCTCCAGCCCCAATGCATCACTATTAAGCCACAACACTTTAAACATTTTCCTTTCTTGTTTATCCCCTAAATCTCAAGTTACTATCACAATATAACATAGTTTAACTTTTAAAAATCTCATAATCTTATAAAAATTCACTACTTAGAAGTTCAATATTTCTTTAAAATATTTGATTTCTTAACTGTGGACTCCTATAAAATCAAAAACAAGTAAAAGTTTTTATTCCAAGAGGGAAGAAGCAAGGCACAGTTACAATCAGAAAAAAGCAAAACCAAAATCCAACAGAGTAAATGGCTCATTACCCAATGTCTGGGACCCATTATCATTTAAGCTCCAAAAGGCTTGGGTAGTCCCCCCTCTCTGGATCTGCCATCTGAAGTACAGATAGCTTGTCACATAGGCTCAAGATAGCCCTACTTCACATCTGTCACTGTCATTGGTGGTCACCCCAAGGTCCTGGCATCCCAAATAATCTGGGACTCCCACTGCCACTGAGGCTGCACCTTCACCAAGGGCCTCTTTGGAGATTCTAACTCTGCTACACATGCCAAGCCCCAGCTTCTCTCAATGACCCCTTCAATCCTACAGCGTTCATGCTGCTAAAACTAATACCATGTGGGAGACACTTAGACATTACCAAGTTTGGTTGCCAAACAGAGATGTGGCTATGCACCCCCAACCACAGCTTGTGTGCTACCTCTAAGGGAATGCAACCCAGATCTCGCCTCAATGGTATTGACTTCTTAATCATCACAGCGGATGCTTCAGTCCCAGCCAACCAGCATCAATTATCCCAATAAAGCAAAAGTTTTGTTTCCATCAGTTTTTAATCCAAAATATCACAAATGGTCCAGATAGAGTCATTACTTTGCTCTGAAACTTCATGAGCCAGGCCTCCTTCATCTGCATTTCCCTGGATATTCGTATCTTCCAAGTTCCCACAGCAACAGCACAGTCAGTGCTGAGCACTTCCAGTCCATGGTTGCAAACGCTTCCCCAGGCTCATCTCAACGCTCCAGTCTCAGTCTCCTGTCACTTCGGGCTCCCTTTGCCCTCCTCTTCAGCAACTCTCTTCAAGGTAAGACTCCACTGAGCCTCTTCTTCCTCATCTTCTTCATCCCCTTCATTCTCACCAGCTCCCTCCCCCTGCTCCCTGGTTCCTTTCTCTCCTCCTCCACTTCTTTCTTTCTGGCTTCCTCTCCCCTCTGCTTCTCCTCCAGACCTTTGACGCTCGCTCTGACCGCTCCTCCCTGCTCCTCTCCAACGTGGTGCAGAGCCAAGGCTGGCCGGAAACTCGGGTCTCAAAGGGAGACACATAGAAGCTTGGGACCACGGAGGGTGACTGGGGCAGAAACTGTGGCAGTGGCGAAGGCCAAGGTGGCTGTGAGTTATGATAGTCACTCACATTTGCAGGAGAATTGGAGGAGTTAGTGGAGGGAGAAGGCACTCTGAAGGGAGGGAGTTGACGCTCTTCCACCCTAGAAGTCACCTGAAGAGGAAGTGCATCTTGGTGAGAGCAGAAAAGAGACCACATGCTAGATATCATCACATGTGACACTCAAACTTGAAGACCTCTGTGTACAGCTCCAAACCCCCAGATACTAAAAACTCCAACTCTTTCCCAAAATTGATCAATCTGTCCACTTGATTCAAGAGAGAGGACTCTGATCCAAATGGTGGCCAATGGAGGGGACAGACAGATGACTCAGTGGTTAAACACACTGGCTGCTCTTTCAGAGGACCCAGGTTTGATTTCTAGCACTCACGTGGCAGCTCACAACTGTCTCTAACTCCAGCTCCATCCATACACTTAACGGTGTCTTGGGACTGTCCACTGCCCTCCCATCACAGCCCCCTTCTTTTTTTTTCAGCCAACAGAACTGACAAAAACACAGAGAGACACAGGTAACAATAAAGACAACCAGGGTGGCCATCACACAGACTTAAACCAGGGGATCTGGTGACATCTCACCTGGATCCTGTACATGGAGATTTGGGCTGCACCCAGCCTTTCCTGAGTGTCCTTTCTAGAAAGCATCATAAGCAGACTCACCTTTGGAGGAGAGAAATCCAGGCAACTTTCTGTAATCTCCCACTTAGGGTGGAAGTGGTGGGAGCCTCTGGGATTGCAGGAGTTTCTGGGACCCTATAACATCTCAGGGTGTGTACCCCTAGGAACTGTCTGTTCTCAGCATCATTGCCCTAGAGGCAGTCTGAGAACGTTGGTCTCAGTCTTTGGTAATCTGCTAAAAATTAAGTCTACCAGAGAACACACATGAACGCTCTTGTTTTTTTGTTCGGTTGGTTTTGGTTTTTTGAGACAGGGTTTCTCTGTATAGCTTTGGCTGTCCTGGAACTCTCTTTGTAGACCCCAATTAAATGCTTTCTTTTATGAGAGTTGCCTTGGTCATGGTGTGTTGTGGGATAATCTTTTTGTACACTGTGAAGATGTGTCTCTGCTAAGGCATCTTCTGATTGGTTTAATAAAGAGCTGAATGGCCAATAGCTAGGCAAGAGAGATTAGGTGGGACTTCCAGGCAGAGATAGGAAGTCTGGGAAGGAATCAGAGAGGCAGGAATTCACCATCGAGACATGGAGCAAGTCAGATGTACAGTATGAAGGAGAGGTATGAGCCATGTGGCAGAATGTAGATTAATAGAAATGTGTTAATTCCAGTTTTAAGAGCTAGTTGGGAACAAGCCTAAGCTAAGGCCAAGATTTCATACTTAATAAGAAGTCTCTGTGTCATTATTTGGGAGCTGGTGGTCCAAGGAAACCCCAACTACAATAGTGTCTAATTACAACCATAGAATAGTGACTAGGACACTCCCTAAATGTATTAACTTTTTGGGGAGGTGGCGGAGGGCAGCAATCAGAGCTCCATCCTGATCCACAGGCCAAGAGAGAGGCACTGGGCTTGGCATGGTCTTTTGAAACCTCAAAGCTCACCACTAGTGACACACTTCCTCCAACAAGGCCACACCTCTTAATTCTTCTAATCCTTTCAAATAATACCACTCATTGGTGACTAAACATTCAAATATATATTAGTAATGCAAAGAAAACCACGTTTTCATTAAAAAGGTAAATTATCAATTTTCCTTGGGGTCCTTGGCCACCAGCGCAAAAGGGGAAAGGGAGCAGAAGTAGCAAGCAAGGTTTGGATGGGCGTGAGCATGACGGGAAGAACTTCCGGGAGTCAGCTTCAGAGAGACAGCTGCTTTTATTGTTTCAGGGATAAGGGATGTAAAGGTTCTTAGGGTTACTGGCAGGAAGGGTTGATTGGTTCCAACACAGCTCCTAATTATCATGGTGGGAGGAAAGAGCAGGACTTGTGTACCGAGTCATACAGCTTTGCAGGGAGTTCTGTGTAGAGCCATCCTCCAAATAAGGTCAGGCAGCTGAGCTTAGGGACACTCTCCAAATAAGATTAGACAGAGAAGAGGAAACCCTGCTGAGAAAGGAAGTCCTCCATTTTGCATTGAGCTCAGAGAGCTATCTGGCCATGGTGGATTGCAACCTTAACAGCAGGGTTCTCCAACATCTCCCCCTGTTTTAGTTTATGACAGAGAGGTGTCATCATAGGTTTACAAACTGTATTGGAGGGGTCCAGTGTCTGATAGTTGACCATAACCTGGTTGGGCTAATTCTAGCAATGGTGGTAATCTGTCGTCAGAGAAATTGTATAAGGCAGGGAGCAAGCATCAAAATAAAATGCAGCATAATTAGGGGGCAAACAAGGGGTGGGAGGCAAGAAAACAAGGGGTTATTGAACCTACTTAATTGTTCAATGGATGGGAATTGATCTCAACATCATTTGATTCATTTACATAAAAGCAACATCTTCTCCCAATACTATGCAAGTCCCCTCATGTTCAGCAGTTATTAAATCTAGGGCCCAGATACTTATCTGTTGGGACCACAGTGCAATTAAATATGCTTCCCATTCTTCCTAATGAGCGAAGCATCAGGTTAAGTTCAGTTTAGTTGGAGTTTTGAGTACCAGCCATCCCTGAAGAGGCTACTCATAAAGACCTGTAGATCTAAATGAAAAAGTATATTATTGAAATGGCATCCTTTGCTGGGCGGTGGTGGGGCACACCTTTAATCCCAGCACTCAGGAGGCAGAGGCAGGCGCATCTCTGAGTTTGAAGCCAGCCTGGTCTACAGAGTGAGTTCCAGGACAGCCAAGGCTACACAGAGAAACCCAGTCTTGAAAAAAAAATTATTGTTTGTGACTTCTAAATCACAATAATCAATATTCAATATTATGCTCAAAGGATGTAAAAAATTCTGGTAAAGTTTCCCCATGGTATAGCATGAATCTTAGAAGGTCTTATTAATAAAATCAAACCTGAAAGCCAGATATTGGGGTGAACACTGGAGGATCAGAGAAGCAGAACAAGCCACAGCTTCCTCACCTGGCCAATTCCTCAGCTGATTCTGTTTCCTCAGACTGGAAGCCTCTGAGTCCTCATATGAATGAATCTCAGCTGAAGTGCTGCTCAAAAGCCTAAAAGCTTAACCAGGTCTAGTTCCTGGTCCTCACACCTTAAATACCTTTCTGCTTTCTGCCATCACTTCCTGGGATTAAAGGCATGTGTCACCATGCCTGTCTGTTTCCAGTGTGGCTTTGAATTCACAGAGATCCAGGTGGATCTCTACCTCTGGAATGCTAGGATTAAAGGTGTGTGTGCCACCATTTTCTGGCCTCTGTATCTAGTGGCTGTTCTGTTCTCTGACCCCAGATAAGTTTATTAGAGTGCACAATATTTTGGGGAACACAATATCACCACACCATGGGATTTCCACTTCTGTTGTCAGCCAGTCATTCTCACTGGTTAGAAAGGTGAAGCTGTTGGCACCATATAATGATAGTGTGTGTGCAGCACTATGAATAACTAAAAATCGCTGTTACGTACTTTTAAAAGAGGAAACTTACATATTAAAAAAATCTCAATTTAAAAAATACTCTTTAGACGATTTTTGATCCCAAATCAAAGCCTACCTAAAACTGTTCTTCTAAAAAAATTTTAGACAGAATACCTTGACATGCTCTTCAATGTCAGGCATGGCCGTTTCGTACAGACTGAGAGTGATGCATGCATAGACTGATGGAGATATTTTCCAGAACTATTTCCAGACTGCCCTCTCCATTGGATATGCTTCTTTCAAAAACTCTTAGCTACTCATTGTTAAACCACCCTCTCTAGCAAGAAGGGGGGGAAAAAAGACTGTTTTCTTTCTTTACAAATGGTCCCAACAGCACCCTGTGAACAGCCACTTGTCACCACAAAGGCCTGCGAACATGGTGCTTGGTCTTTAGCAGAAGAGATGACTACAAAGAGATGAACTCTCAGTGGCACTAGAGACTTCCAGATCCTTCTCTGTATCCACACAAAAGAGATGCCCAAATTTCATGCAATCCTGTTACTTTTAAAAAGCAGGTTGGCTCCATCCACACTGTGCTATGGCGTGTTGTCCATTTCAGGCCTCGACTGCTCTGTGGCAACAGTTTGACCAGACATAAATCTTTATGACTTTAAATAAATAAACGCATGGCAAATAAATTTCCTGAGTAACACTACTCCCATATGCCTCCAGCATCCTCTTTTAATTCCAGCCAAAGCAGCTACTCCATCAAATGTTATCTTCAACCACTGCCCCCTTGGAGCATCATCTCTAGTAGAGATGTTATTTACAACTGAGAGCATATTTCTCCTGGCATGCTTTCTATAGCTCATTCACAAATGTGTACGTTTTAGTATCAAAGCAGAAACTGCATTTATGTTTCAATCAACAGTACGGCCATCACTTCCTGGTTTGTTTCCATCACTCATCCCTGTCCAGTTTTCTCCGCATCCACCAGCAACCATTGCAGCAAAGGATGAGAAGTCACTTCATTCAGTCATTCAGGAATGATTTATTGAGCACCTTAAATGAACCAACCACTGTCTGAGGAAGTAATGAACAACATTAAATTTTTATAAAGCTACACTCCTATCAAGAAAGGCCAATGACAGACAAGTTTTAGAAATCAAATACAAATTATCCTGTAGAATCTGCTGCGGATTGATTCCAGGACACAAATATCTTGCAAGCTTAATCAAGTCTGCCATACAAAATAATAGCTTATGAAATAAAAATGAACACAAAATAACATAGTGTCTGAGTTAACCTACCCCCGTCTTTTACGGTTTGATCATCTTTGAGTTATTTATAATGTTCCCCCCAAACAATGGAAATAGTGATTAGATCAGATTGTTTAGGGGATGACAACAAAAATTTCTGTGCATGTTCAGCACTGACTCAAATTTTTTCAAATATGTTGTTCTGTGCCTCTTGAATCCACAAATATGGAACCAGTAGAGATGAAGGGGCCAACCTTATGTGCCACAAATGTGTACTCACAGGCAAATTCAGCTGCCTTCTGAGACAGTGGTGGGACAGTGGGTACAGGCAGTTGAAGGGGCCTCTGAGGATGTGACTAAGATTGTCTTGACCTTTGAGGACAGACTGCCAGCAGATAAGGCAGTAGGAGGAAGTCTCTGAAATAGAAGTCTTACAGAATTGACTAGGACCACAGAAGCTGGTCTACCTGGAGGCAGAGTGAGGGCTGGGGATGTGGAAGAGTCAGAGGGTGGAGGGCAGAGGGTCAAAGGCAGCCCAGGGAGGTGACAGAGGACTCTGAGGGCTACAGTAGGGATTGTGGCTTTTATTCTGAGTGGCAATGGGAAGTCACTGGAAGGTGTGCATTAGACATGGCATGTGGTGATGCTTTGTTAGTGCTCTAACAAATAAATCTTGCCTGGAGATCAGAGTGTGGAGCTAGTCACTAGAGGCCAGGCAGTGGTGGCACACACCTTTAATCCCAGCACTTGGAAGGAGGAAACAAGAAGTGATATGGCTGGACAGAGAGAGGAAGTAATAAGGCAGGATGGAGACAGGAGCTTGGCCCCTTCAGGCTGAGGATTCAGTAGAGATAAGAAGTCTCTCTAGTGGCTGGCTCCTTTACTGATCTTTCAGCTTTCACCCCGATATCTGGCTCCAGGTTTTAATATTAAGACCAATTAGGATTCATGCTACAATGGCATGACTTGATAGGTAGAGGAAAGGATTTCTCTGGCATAACTGGAGAATCGACAGCAAAATGATAAGGCAGGAGCAAAGGCCAATTTCAATTGTCTAGACCAGAAATGAACGCAGAGAGTAAAGGTAAGAGGACCTGATAATCAGATTCTGGGTGTATTTTGATGCAGAGCCAGGGGGACTTGCTGGAACTTTAGCTATAGGGTAGGAGAGAAGGGAGATAGTGTGCTTCACAGTTCTAATGTAAGCACTTGAGAGAGGTCGTATTCTTGGAGTGGGGTGGGGTGGGGATGGGGAGGGAGATGAAGGTGGACCAGGGGTGGAGACACAGAATTCAGTTTGGACGTGGAAAGACTGTAGATAGGACTGAGTCTAGGGGCCAAGAAAGGAGTCCCATGTAAGAGTTTGGAACTACAGGAAGGTATTTGGAACAGAAATATCAATTTAGGATTTGTTAATGTATAAACAGGATTGAAAAAGCCTTGCCGCTAGATTTTTCCCATTCATCATTTCACATGTATTTATTGTGGCAGCAAGAAGAGGTATTCCTCTGGACAAATACCACTCTTATTTCCCCACTACTAAGCAACAAACCCAAAAGATGCTTTGAAGCACAACTTCCCATTATATTTGCTAACATTTTAAAATACTGCATTGTACATGATTTAGATGGTTAAAAAAATGTAGTATACCTCTTTATATTCTTTTTAGAAATTATGATGGCTTCAAATTCTCATTAGCCAGTATCCCAAGACAACACAGTTAGGTGGGTTCATCATTGGAGAATGTGGAGATAAATCTGTATTTGCACAGTACCTAGTAACTCCATTGTAAAAGAGAATGTTCCGGATGAGACACTGCCACTGTGGCCTTTTCTCTTGTCCACTCTACTTCCCTTGTGATTACATCCTACCCACCCATTCCTTCTCAGAGATCTTACGCCACGTGTTCATTTGGAATAGGTAGTCTAGTTATGAGCAGGTAACATCATTCCTAAATCTACTTTCTCGAGCACAGATAAACTGCCCCCCATCAACACAATGCTCAGAAGGGATAGAGATGCTACTGAATCTTTGCAGAATCTCCTTTCCTTGAGGACACTCCCCCTATCAAACACTCCATAGAGCCCTCAAAGATGCTAGTGTCTGTCCTTGAGTTATGGCTCACAGAGTTCAGTTTCCTTTTTTTTTTTTTTTTTTTTTTTTAAAAAAAAAATCAATGGAAAATGGGGCTGGTGAGATGTCTCAGTGCTTAAGAGTACTGGCTGTTCTTGCAGAAGGGCTGGGTTCAGTTCCCAGCACCCACACGATGGCTCACAACCATCTGTAACTTCAGTCCCAGGGTATCTGATGCCCTCCTCCAGCTGCAGAAGGCACCAGGCACACACGTGGTACACAGACATGCATGGACACAATACCCATATGCATTTTTAAAATGGAAAAAAAATCTGGTCAACGGAAATTAGAATCATGCTGTTCTCTTCCCACACTCAATGAGGTGCTTTGTGCGCCCTTTGTGAGACTCACACGCCACTTTGATAGAGTCCCTTTCCCTGATAAAGGAAGCCACAAATGAGGAGTCAGAATAGAAACAGCCCCAGCTTCTGAATCAAGAGACTCCCACCAACACCTCACTTCCCACACTCCCAGAGACACCAACAATGAAAGACGAGCTGACACCCGAAACTTAAAGACAGAAACAAACATTCAAAAGCTGAAGTTGTTCAAACTGAACACTTGCCTGGGGGCTATTTAAAAACTAAAATTGTGCTAATTTTCTTCTCTGAAGCAACTGGTATTAAGTTGTGTGTTTTGTTTGCTTGTTACTGGTGTTTGTTGTTTGTTTGTTTATGTTCTCCAAGGACTAGGGAGATGGTTCAGTGGATAAAGTGCTTCCCATGCAAGATCCAGAGTTCAAATCCCCAGAACCCACATAAAAGCTGAGTAGGCTTGTTGGACTGCCTATAACCCCAGCACTCAGGAGACAGAACCCCAGGGCAAGCTGACAGCTAGAATACCCACAATTGGCAAGCTCTGGGTTCAGCAGAGAGTCAGCTTTGGAGAGAATGAGCAAGTCATTCAATTCAGTCCTTCTCCTAACTTAGCGTGTGTGTGTGTGTGTGTGTGTGTGTGTGTGTGTGTGTGTGTGTGTGTGTGCGCGCGCGCGTGTGCGTGTGCGTGTGCATGTGTGTGTGTGTGTGTGTGTGTGTGTGTGTGTGTGTAATATGTCTATGGGTGTTTTGCCTGCATGTATGTCTATGTACTTGGTGCCCATGGAGGCCAGAAGAAAGCATTTGTGAGTCACCACTGTGGGTGCTAGGAATTCAGTTTGGGTCCTCTGCAAGAGCAGTCAGGACTCCTAACCACTGAGCATCTCTCTAGCTCCTTAGCTATGGATTTTGCACATGTTTCAAAAGGAAACTAAGATAGCTTTTTTTTGTTTGTTTGTTTGTTTTTTTGTTTTTGGAGACAGGGTTTCTCTGTGTAGCTTTGGAGCCTGTCCTGGATCTCACTCTATAGCCCAGGCTGGCCTTGAACTCTCAGAGATCCACCTGCCTCTGCCTCCCAAGTGCTGGGATTAAAAGCATGTGCCACCACTGCTCGGCTCTTCAAAGCCTTTTTTACTTGAGAGTAGTCCCTCATCTCTCCTCATACTGCATCTTGTATGTGATAGTCGTTCAGGAAACAGTGACCATGACCCCCACCAAGATCTGCTCTGTACTTAGTCCCTGTTTCTTCTCAGCCATTGGTCGTCCTCCACCCCCTTCCCTCTGAATGTGTCCGTGGTATAATTATATGGAACTGGTCTTTTATACTTCTGTATGCTGTTTCCTCTTTTTGCAAGGCAAACAACTTCTTCAGATCTGACACTAACTATTAGCTACTATGAATGAGTCCCCCCTTACTTGGGACAGAACTTGGCTGACCCTTCAATGGTCCACAGCACTTTTTTTTTTCAAGACAGGGTTTCTCTGTGTAACCCTGGCTGTCCTGGAACTCACTCTGTAGACTAGGCTGGCCTCGAACTCACAGAGATCCACCTGCCTGTCTCCCGAGTGCTGGTATTAAAGGAATGCGCCACCACCGCCTGGCCTAAGAGTAGCTTTTGACTGGACCATATCTCTTCCACCAGGACAACCAGATTGTCTCTCCCAGACCTGCCCCTAACTTCCAAATCAGTTGGTCCACCGGAAGCCCTGGAACTAGTTAGGAAGGTGGCAAGAGAGTAAACAATGGTATTACCCCCTTGCTTTCTCCCCATGGGTCAGCTCGCCCTGCAAGTGTCTCTGGTCACTATCTAGAGGTACCTAACTACTGAACTTTTCTCCCGGGTTCCAGTAGCTTCTTCCTGCCTCTCCCTACTCCCGCTGATGCTAAGGGGTAAACACCACACTGCTATGCACTCTGGGTAACTGCACTGACATTGGTTTCCTAGAAAGTCTCTTGGTTCATACTCTCCTCATAGTTCACGGTGCTTCCTGCTAACCCCAAGAAGATGCTGCAGTCAACATCTGGACCCTGTCATGTGACTTTATAGACGCAAGAAGTGTATCTTTTAAAACCCTAGGGCTGACTAGGAAGGTCAAGTTTTCTCGTGTTTCCTAGATGTTTGAGAGCCCCAGAAGAAAACAAATGGCCACTCCAGTTTAAGGATAAGTCTAGGATTACTTAATCCTGACAAAACGGTGGGAGGGTGAAGGAAAACTGTGCAACAGGCCCACTGAGTTATTAACAGAGCAAGAACTGGAGGAAAGAAATGGTTCTCAGAACCTGGAAGAAGAGAATGGGAAAGACTACCGTCTTTGAGTCCTGGCCAGCCCACAAAGAGGCCGCAGCAGGGAACGAGGCAACATGTACCTATCAGCACTATCTTGTCACCCTCTGATCAAACTCAAGAAGCCAGAGAGCAAGAGAGCTCCTCGCTACAGTGCGACGTCCACATCTTTTCGCAAAGAGAAAGACAGGGCTGATGTGAAGGGTAAATGGAAGATAACCATCACAATCTCCGAGTAAGAAGAATGCATATCAGGACCCAGTCAAGGGACATTTATTAAAATGCTACCACCCTCCCAGTTCAGAATTGATTTGTCAGGAGTGGGGTTATGTCATTTGTGTTCTCTTAAAATGTGTATCTTAGGGCTGGAGATAGGCAGTTAAGAGCACTCACTGCTCTCCCAGTAACCTGAGTGTGGTTCCCAGCACCCATGTGGTGGCTCACAACCATCTGTAACTCCAGTTCCAGGAAATCAGACACCCTCTTCTGGCCTCCTGGGCTACAAGGCACACATGTGGTGACAGACATACACGCAAGCAAAATACCTATACATATAAAATCTAAAATTTTTCAAAATTTATCTTAAATGCTTTCCACGAACAACCAATATAAGATCACCCAATTTTATAAGACATACAAATGATCTTGAAGATTTCAAAGGAGGTCACAGAACCCCCTCTCAACACAGAATCAAGCCCAACAGGACCCAATCACTTAAGAACCCTCTATAAAGTGATTGCATTCTGTACAATTATAGCATCCTCACTGAGAAGGCACTTAACCAAAGAAAGAACTGTGTCCTCAAGGACTAACCCTGACGACAGTTGAGCCTCAGAACAAGATTTAAACATTGATCATTATTGTCCTCTTATCCGAGTGGAAAATGCAAGTAATCACCCCCAAAGAAAGGCCTGATTCCTTGAGAACCGTACTCACGAAGCCAGACTCTCAGCCCGTGCCCTGTCACAGCTCCAGCGGCTAAGGCAGATTTCTATTAGCAAGAGGGCTGTTTGGTGGCAATCGCGTCCTGTGGATATTTCACTTAAAGATCATCTTCCCCATTATGATCCTTGAAGTGAAACCAAGAAGGGGGAAAAATACCCCTGACAACCTGTGCTCTCAAATCTTAGCACCAGACATGACTGTTAACCCAATACTGTAAAACTCACAAACTCCCGGAATCCTCAAGGTACTCTTAAAATTGAAATTGATTCCGTGAAACACCTTTCATCTACATCATTAAGGAAAATTCCATTTCAATTCAGCTCACCGCAGAGAGGACATGAAGGAAATTAGTGGGTCTAGGAATACACGTTTTTACACACACTGAGACTCCAAGAAGCTGCCCAAGGAATGTCCAGTCCAGTCCGATCCTGACATTTGCCTGCCACTGCAGGCTCTGGGTCTGGCAATGGCCAGCTTTCTATTCTTTCTTTCTTTCTTTCTTTCTTTCTTTCTTTCTTTCT